>VZRX01019509.1:49055-65121 GCA_013398075.1 Notiomystis cincta
GTTTTTTATTTTTTTCTTCTTCTTTTTCTTTCTTTTTTTTTTTTTTCTTTTTTTTTTTCTTTCCTTCCTATTTTATATCTAGGGACATGAGTAATGTCCCTGGATATCAGAAAAATGAACACTGCATTCAGCCCTGGTTCAGCTTGGCTGAGAGGAAATACAAGGCTGAATCCTAAAAAGCAGCATTGTGTTCCTAATCTATTCAGTACCTCTCAGGCTATGATTCAGCTCCCTTGGGTTTCCCAGACACTGAGTCACCTTGATCAGGATCCTGATTACTGATGGCTCCCCCTGTAGCCAGTGGGAAGAGATAAGCTCTTATGGAGACTCAGGGTAGGAAGCTTGAATCACCCTGGGGGGTGACATCAGCCACATGGAATAATCCCTGCCCAAGAGGCACATTGCTGCAGACCACCCCTTGGACATAAAATTCAGGAAGGGAAATGAATTTTGCTACTCCTTTCCTTTCTTAATGAGAAAAAATGCTTGTTTTGGAAGGGCAAAGCAGAGAAATAGTTGTTGGGTGTTGAGCAAAGACGGGGGGAGCGGAGCAGATGCACTTCAGAGAGCTCTTTCATGGCAGGAAGGGGAAATGGTTTAAAGATCATACAGCAGTACAGTAGGTTTGTTCACCTTTCACTTCAAAGGTTCACTCACCTTCTGTTCCATTTTGGGCAGAGGGATGACTTTATGGGTTATGCCATTTGCTTGGCTGTATTTAAAATAGTCTTCCCATACCAAACTGTGCCAGCTAACACCAACCATGGTCTGCAACCCACTTGCTGTAGTACTCTCTCTCAAGTTTTATTGAGATGGCACAAAGTACAGGAAACTTCTAAAATAGCCTGAGCTGAAGACAAAAATTAAAATAAGTACACTAATATTGATCCTTCTGTTTTCACAGGAAAATGCTGTGGCAGGAGTGATCTAGGGCAGTGAAGATTTGAATAGGGCCTTCAAATAGCACCTCTATTAATAACAGTGACTGAAATCTGAGTGTTCAGTGATCCTCAGGGGTGTTCCTCAGGGGATCCATCTTGGGCTGGGTGCTGTTTCACTCCTTTGTTGGCCACATGGACAGAGGGATTGAGGGCACTTTCAGCAGCTTTGCTGATGACACCAAACTGTGTGGTGCAGTTGACACACTGGAGGGAAGGGATGTCATCCAGAGGGACCTGGACAGGCTTGAGAGGTGAGACCAGCCAAAGGTCATGAAATTCAACAAGGCCAAGTGCAATGTCCTGAACCTGGGGTGGGCAATCCCAAACTCAAACACAGGCTGGGCAGAGAATAGGCTGAGAGCAGCCCAGAGGAGAAGGCCAAGTGTGTTGAAGAGAAGCTGCCAGGGCTGGGACAAGCACCTGAGCTGGATTAATGACTTATATGCCAAGACCTCATTTTAAACATTCTTTCATTTTGAAAAGCTCTAAGGTTCTAAGATGAAAGGCTCCATTGTTGATTAGATGAGAAATTAAAGAACCTGGTAGATTCTACTTACCTTTACCAGATACATCATCTTCATTGGCCAATTTAAAAGAATTGTCCCAAAGAGTCAGGTGGGGGAAATAAAAGGACATTTCTGTGTTCATTGTATGTACAGATGCTGATGAATAGAGGAGACTTGGCAAATTACAGTTGTACATGGTTCACTAAAATCTAGGGTACAATCAAGTTTGCTGTCCTCTTCTTTTTCCTTCTCATGACTGTAATGTATTCAGGGAAAAATCTAGATAAACAGATAAAATAGGCCTTTTCCATTTCTCTAAATCCTATATTCTTTGAAGTCATGTACATATTCACATATCCATGTCATTTCAATGTTACTTTTCTTGTCAAAATCTGTCTTCATCACTGTTGACCACAAGAGCAGCAGTATGGGGCATTCTTGTGTTAAATACTGATCATCTGCTGAGCTGCCTTTTTACTTCCAGGGTGCATCCTCTGCTAGGCAAACAAGGCAGCATCAAAATGGTTAATAGGAAAATATTTTGCAGAGATCTTGACAAGCAGGGGGGGGTTACACAGTGGTGAGAAATGTTCACAGGAGAATCCAGCCGAGCACAAGTCCCCAGCCATGGTTGAGGAGCAGCACACTGGGCTCTGCCAGTGAGCAGTGCCAGGGTACTGGAGTGTGCACAGTGATTTGTCAAAAACATCCTGGGAAAAGCAAAAGAAATAGGCTGGATTCTGCCCCGTGAACCACCAGGCCAAATTAATCAGAGACTGCTTGACAAGTCATGAAAGACAGATTCTGTGACATGGAGGGTGAAAAAAAAGTAATCAGAATCTGTCATTGTGCCAAATCAATCAAAATTTGCAAACTGGATCCTGAAACTCAGTTGTTAAAGAATGTTAACAACACCCCCCACACACACAAAAAAGAAAAAAAAATACTAGGATAAAACTTTGTAGTCTGCCAATATGCTATTTCACTGGTCAGAACTGATAAAAATGGATAAAGCAATCTGAACATAAGTTGTGGCACTCAAATATGGGACTTAAAACTGTATGGGACTTAAACCTGAAATCTGATGCTCTGAAAATCATAAATGTGGATGTGTTTTAAGGTGAACACAAAGATTTCTTTCATTTTTGTCAAACACCAGAAGAATGCACTGTAATGAGCTGCTGCTATCAGACCTACAACTTCGGGAGGTTGTACTGATGATAAGAATTTTGATCGGCATATCTGCATCCAGTCCAAAATAGATATATCCCTCTCCTGGTTTTGCACAAAATCATGGAATGCAGTAGTTTCATACTGCTTTCCTAGACTTTAAAAACCAAAAATAATAATAATAATAAATTGTAGTTGTGTATCCTGAAAAAGTTGAAATATCTAGCACTGAGAAGATAGAAATTGTAGTACTTCAAGTTAAACTTTCAGAATTAACTCAATCTAAAAATTCAATTTCCTTTTTACCACTCATTTTGTCAGTTAATACAACAAAAAATAATATGAACAGCAACACCTTTTACAAATTCCTGTCATGCTTCTTATTCAAACTGCTGCCATCTTAGATTATCTCAGATTATGGGAAATACTGAAATGTTTAGGACTCAGTTGTGTTTCTCCTAAATTAGATGCAAGTGCTGAGTTCAGGAATATATAACTTTAGACTTAGTTTTCTGCTTTCCTTTAAACTTGATTTCTTTTGCAATCTCATTGAGTCTTGAAGAAAATTGTTTCAGTGGTTCCAGTCTTCCAGCTACCTAAATTTGGAAAGATATAAACTGAGATTAAGTTAATAAAAGAACCACTGGGAAATAACAAAAAAAAAAAAAAAAAGGAAATAAAATTTCCTTTGCATATATTTTAATAAAAGTGTCTAGGAAATTTACCTATGCTTTTCATCTTCCTTCAACATTTTCCTACACATTTTGCTTGATGATTAGGTTAATACATGAAAAGCAAAGAATGGTCCTCAGTTTTAAAACAGCTGAGCACATCCTCAACTTTCTGCATAAAATTGCAGCCACATGAAGCCTTCAAAACAAATAGGACTGCTCCCTAATATAAATGCACGTAGGCATGTTCACAGGTCTGTGTTTCAAGGTTTGATTTGTTAATCATTTTTTATTTGTCCTAATTACATTTTTAATTGAAACATACAAGAAAAAAATGTGTTAGGTTCACTCTTGACTAATTCACACTCAATCATCTTAACATAAAAAATATAATATAAAACCCCAAACATTTACCTTTCAGTTGAATCCAAGCATGGATAGTTCCAGCCCCTCAAATTTATTTTGAGAAAGTTATGAGTGTCTGAGAAGAAAGGGGAGGGAATAGGCTGGAACTGACTTATGAATGCCATATTGTGTAGCTAAATCCTGTTTCCCTCTGTTATTACAGAATGTTGCTCCTTCTCTACAGATTAACAAATAAAGAAAAATATATACTAGAAAGATTCCAGTCTTTCCAAACTATGTATTATACACACTGCTTATGATTGCTTTGATCTTTTCAATTTCAAAATTGTAAGTCTATTAAAGGTTTAGTATACTAAGAATCAGGAGCTAATCTTACATTAAAGTGATTTGACTCACAATAGTGCAAAATGTTGATACACCCAAATATGCTATTTATTTAGATGCCACACAAAGACCTCTTAAATGATGGTCTCACTTTTCAGTACCTTGAGGGAACATACCTGAGTCTGGTTCCTTCCTTCTGTAAAGAAACCACCAGGCTTCAGACCTGAGACAAACTCAGGAAAAAAAACACTTCATGGGATGGCCATGTCCATCACTCTCACTGCAGTTAGCTCGGCCTGCTACAGAAACTCCACAGGAACAGAGAATAAACCCAACACATTAAACCCAACCAAAGCTAATATACACTGGGAGCTGTCAGTGTCATGTTCTTGGTAAAGGAGTCTGGTTTCTGTGTGCACAAGAGGCATCACCTAAGGAATGACAGCTCTTCCTTAAGTTCCTTCAAAGAACAGATCAACTCTTCTGTGATCCTTAAGATGAAAACATCTCAGTTCATGTCCCTGAAGTGTATTAACATGACTGCAGAAATCACAGAAAGATAGCATTTCCTGGGGGTCAAAAGCTCTGATGTCAATCATTCATGCTAATTAGACAGTGAAATAATTTGCTGGAGGATGTGTTGTTTGGTTTTCTCTACTGAATGGTCAACCTAAATGTTTTATGGTTTCTAGGCCCAGGGTTTAGGATTTGAACAAACATGATACTGAGCAGAATAATTCTGATCCTAAAATTACTTAAACACATATGTAAATGTTTCAAAGGGTCACCCCCAGATGAGCTGGTACCTCCCAGGGACAAACTTTCAGTCTTATCTGAAGAAGTAACAAAACTTGCTCTTCTGCTCTTGCATGTCCCTGGTTCAAACCTCAACTGCTAACACACAATGAGTTCAATACACCAGACTGATTTCACTATTTCCTCTGGTGAGGTGCATTCACTGGGGTGATGAAAAGCAAATAAAGGTTTCAGACTTCCCAAAGTCTGCTTCCTCATGCAACCACAAACATCTGTAGAGGTGAAGATGCCAAAGCCATCATAGTGGAAAACTGGGCTTGTCATCCCTATGCAGAGGAACAGTGAGAGAATCCCCAGATAAATTAACACCCCTCTCACTGTGAATTCCCCTCAGCTTGGTTCCCCTGAGCAGCACACAGGAAAGGAGGCTTGAAAAATACCTGAAAATCTCATGGTGAAGGTGTAAATATATTGCCTTTCAGTACTGCATTTTAATGTATATATCTGATGAAGATGCCATTTTCTGACACTGCTTTCTTTTGGTTTATATTAAATACATGGCCAAACTTCCAAGGGTTTTTTGTTTGATTGGTTTGGGGACTTTTTCAGTTTTAGAAGTATCAGATAAGAGTTTAATAAACCTCTTTATGATGGCCTGATATGACAAACTTTATGACATCATAGTGTCTTGAAGAAGCAAGCATTCATCATTATCAATTTCATGTGATTATAAGAACAACAATCTATAAGCATGGTATGGGGTCTGAATGTCTCTGAAATTCACTTACTGCAATTTTTGAAGAAATAACACAATTATTACTATGTAACTTGATAATTACCTTTGTTTTACAGATCTGTGGTTTCAAATCATTCAGGAAAAGCAAATCCTGAATTTTTCCTGACTAAATAAAAGCCTTATCTATTGCCTTTGTTGGTAGTCTTTCCATGTCATAAACAAATAAATAATAATTTAATGCACCTCTGAATGTATAGATATGGCATGTAAGGAGTTGGGTTTACAGCTCTTAAAATGATAATGGCTAAAAATGTTGCTTTGAACCCAAATAGGAAATCCTCAGTCTAAACAACTATTGGTCATGGTAATGATGCTGTGCTAGAATAACTTATTTCTTTATTTCATGTCAAGTGCTGCATGAATTTTCCTGCTGTTCAAATGAAAAATACAAAATTCACTTTGTCAATACTTTCTTCTAGAAATCAGTGTCTAAGCATGACATGCAGAGAAGAAACAGAAGAGAAATCACCCAGAGGCAAAATTGTGTAATATACATTAATTTCAAATTGGGAACATATCTGTACAGATTTTGACCTGATCTTTTCCAAACAACTTTTAAAAAAATCCAAAAACAAAATCTGTACTTAAATGGCCTGGAAGATTGTTGCTATGAAGAATGTGGGGTGCTGGATTCATGCAGAAGCTTCTAAAGGAATAACTTGATAGGAAAGAGGAAAGAGTGGTAGAGGGACTCTTTTACTTTAGGATTGTTAAGAAATAGCAGAAGTGTTTATGTAAGAGTAAAACCTCCTTCCTCCAACTCCTGCAAACTCCAGGTCCTTCCAAGGTCTCAGTGAGACAAAGGCATGGAACTCTTGCAGTTCTTTCCATGACCTGATGTCTTTTTATGGAAATTATTGGGAAATAAAAGATGGTTCTGAGATATATTTCATTATTATGAGTTTCTGATCTACAAAATTTTGGAAAGATTATTTTTCCATTTTCTGACTTGCTTTTAAAGCCAGTGTTATTTTCATATCTTTTTTCAACATCCCAAATTTGTTTTAAATGAAAATCTTTAGCCAAATCTCTTCAGATCCCTTCCTTATTACTAAAAACATATTTGTGTTTAAAGCAAAACAAGATGAAAAGTTGAATTGCAACATAAAAATAAATAAGCAAAGAATTCTACGCTAAAACCTGATTCAAACTTTTCAGAATGTTAAAAAAGAAGGAAGTGCCAATGTGACAAAACTTTGTGATTAATCTTATCTCCTGGGGCTGTTGCAGAGGTGAGGGGATTCTCTTTACAGGGTGGGAGAAAAAGAGCCAGTGCTTTGTGTGTTGGGTGACTTAGATAAATTGTAGGTGACCAATGAAATGCAGAATTCACAATTTCATAGAACCATACAATCATAGAACCATAGAATATCCTGAGCTGGAATGGATCCACAAAGGTCATCAAACTGCAGCTCCTGGCCCTGCACAGGACTCTTTGATCTCCAAGGTCCATTCCAAACCCTTAACATTCCATGATTCTGTGGTTACTCCTGAATTCTTTTAGTAGAGTGCCATAATACAAAAATATGTTTCACACACACAAAGATTGTAATTCAGGGTATACTTTTACAAAGAATTTTTGCAAGTACAATACAGATTCAAAACATTATTTCATCTAGTATGCCTGATAGCTTTTGGAGGGAAGTAAAGCTGGCACTGGAGGTGGGTTGCTGCAGTCCAGCCCAGCAGGTGTCTGCAGTTCCTTGCAAAAGCATTGATCCTCATGATGCTGTGGGGTCAGGCATCTCTCCCAATAACCTATATATGACACCAGCAGATATGGTTTCTCTTCCAAATTTCAGCTCCAGTCCTGACCTGCCTATACATTCAAATATAAAACTTTTTGAAATGACTGCTAGAAACCACAGGTTATGACCTAAAGATTCCACTTCCAGTAAAAATGAAAACACCAACCCAGCAACAGCTGCTGTTAACAAGTTTCAGATGCCCAGCTTGCAGCCCTGCAAGGGAGTAGATCTGATTTAGACTAATGGCAACAGCTTTCCTTAAAAAACAACATCAACAGAACTTTTCTCAGAGCTTTGGTGGTTTTCACAGTCACATGCCCTTGATCCTAGGAATTTTTTTTTTAATATATTTTTTCCCAAAAAGTTTAGCTACAGTTAAGATTCATCAAAAAAGAGATAAAACTCCAAAGAATCCATTCTAGGTTATACATGAAATTCAGTAACTCCTGAATAATGGAAGTGTCATAAAACTCACACTAGAGGCTGAAGACTTTGGATGAGTGAAAAGATCAGGAAAAATACCATAGAAATATGCTTTTGAGGTGAAATGTTTCTGATAGGATTTAAATCCCAGGCTGAGCTGTGTCTGTTCCTGGGTGATGTCCTGTTGTGTTACTGCTCTCTTCCTGTAGGCAGAAACCAAATTTGTGATGAGAGCCCAGTCTGATCCAAGGTGAACCTGCTGCCACATCTCTTCTAATGAATTTCCTAATGAAACTTTCAGCTTCTAAACTTGCAACTGCAAAGTAGAACTGAGTAAGAAAACCCAGCTCTGCTGGGCAGCAAAGATATAATGAAACAGTTTAAGAACAAACTTTGTCCCCTTCTTACCATGTCCTTGCCTGTCAAACTGTTCCCCCTCTGCTGCCCAGCTGCAGACTCTTTATTACACCACATGAAACCTCAGCATGACCATTGCTGTCCAGGTAAATGAGGAAAAAATATTAAAATATTCTATTATATTGTAAATAGTTTTGCATTCCCTCTCAATGAGGAAGCCTTCTGTGCCTGGGTGTACATAAATTTTCCACAGAGTGATGGCTGTATGAAAGAGCTTACATAGGACCTCAAGAAGGACATCTCTCCCCAGCCATCAGCACCTCACTGACTTGCAGTGTGAAGGGTCTGAGTTCATATCCTGCTAGAATTCAGATTTTTGTCCTTGATTTGGGATAAGGTTTGAGACTGCAAATTTTCAGAGAATCTGTGAAGGTGGAGGTGAGTCTTTTTATGTGCTTGTGACAAAAATGTTCCATTTTCTATTTCTGAACAACCCAAACTCTCTCAACCTAGAAGAGGTGATCACAGGAGCCTTGTGATCAACTCAGTGGCTCTCCAGACTTGTGCCAGCAGGATTCTGTCCAGAGCTGGACATGACACTTCAGGTGGGGGCTCATGGAAAGGAATAGAGGGAGAGCACCACCTCCCTTGCCCTGCTGCTCCTTTAGTGCTACTCTCCAGTTGGGTTACTCCATTGATTATGAATTGGAGCATGATCAAGCACTTATTCTTTTATGGATTACACTGCAATAGGATTTAGAAATATTATAGTAGTGTGTAGATCACAGAATATCATGAAAAAATCATAATAATATCATAAGATAAGTATTTCCCTTAAAAAAGAGTAATTTTTTTTCTCTTTCCACACAGCCCTAAGGTACAGAGCAGACAGAGTTCTGCATACCCACTGCTTTGGTGAGTGAGGACATTTCTGAAGGTCTGAGTCACTTTCGTGCTCTGTAATGTCTGGGGGTGGCTCACAGGCCACTGCTTTGCACTTTGTGCTTGGTTCAGATCAGCCCTGCTGAACCTGTCCCAGAGAGTTTCAGAATCATTCATGATCCCAAACCTTCAAAGCTCAACAGTGAATGAAAGGTGAACTCATTCAAGAACACTTTTGAAAGGGAAAGTTTGATGACAATTTAGCATTTTTTATTTTTCCAAGGAAAGGATGAAGATTTCTTCTCTGTACCCTGCCTGAGAGTAACAGAATAAATTTATTAAAAGAAAAAATTAATTCTCTGTGCATGTTTATGCTATACTGAACTCCCTCTTTCAATGTTCTTCCTTTCTCTTCAGTACTGACTTGTTCCAAAACATGCAATATGTTTGTCATGTTTTAACATAACTCCTTCTTATTTAAAGCAACTTTTGGCATCTATAACAGATCTTATTAATGACAACATAATCCCAGCTCTGGTAATGAGTCACCTGGGTCACGAGACAGGCAGCTCCAGAGTGTGATTCCTCCCAGTTTGAGGAAAATGGTCCAAAACAGATGGGTTGACGTGTCTTTGGAAATGCCTGTGCTTGTGTGACAATATTCAAATCTCTTTTCCTCAGTTAAGCCATTTTAACTGCAATTATTATGCTGCTTTGCTTCACAAGACTGTCACTCAGATTGTTCACAAACTGCTTTGAAGGTGGAAAGTGTTGTTATGACTCAGAACATGTAATTGTGGCCTCCCTATAACAACAATGGATACCAGTTTTGGTTGAAGTGCTAAATAGGTGATAAAGGTATAAGTAACATGTTTTTTAGGCTTTAAATATCAAGTATCCTCCATTAGATTGGTAATATTTTTTTCTTCACCCTTGTGTAACTTTGCAAATATACCTACCTGAAAATAAGGTACCATTTAAGCAGTGAATTTGAATGAAGTATTTGCAAGAACCATTTTGAATTTGCTTACAGCTCAAGATTAAAATTGGAATTTACTTCTTTATCAAAAATGGATTTATAATCTTAGATTTTACCCTGTGAGAAAACACTTTCCTATTGAGAAGTCAAACTGTCCACTGAATTGCTTCCCCTTTTTGATTGTTACATGCCATTTTTAGTTAAAATTTAGAATTATGTCGCAGAAATAAAAATTCTTGGTGAAATAACTGGTTTTCAAGGAGATGTAATGAAATCAGGTATTTTAAGGAAACTGCATCCAGTGCCAGTATCAAACTACAAGGAACTAACAGAGATAATTTTATATAGAACTAGAGGGAAAAAATGGACTTTAAATGAGAGAAATACGTAAATAAATATGGAAAGAAACAATAAGGAATAAAGAAATACAGTGCTATCTCATTTACAAACTATCAGAAACCCACACCACAGGTCATTTTTCAATTATGTCATTGTTGTTGTTGTTGAAAGAAGGAGATTTATGGAAAAAATGAATGGGAGAAGTATCAAATCACAGAATCACAGAATCACAGAATGCTCTGGGTTGGAAGGGACATTAAAGATCATCCAATCCCAGCCCTCCTGCTGGAACTTCCACCATCCCAGGTTGCTCCAAGCCCTGTCCATCCTGGCCTTGGACACTTCCTGGGACAGGACATCCAGAGCTTCTTTGGGCAACCTGCTCCTGTTCCTTCCAATCCTCATTGCAAAGGACTTTTCTTTTGTCTGATCTAAATCTGCCCTCTTTCAGTTTAAAACTGTTGCCCCTTCTCCTGTCACCACAAACACCTGTAAAAGTCTCTCTCATAACCCCCTTTTAGGCACTGAGAGGTTGCAATGATGTCTCCTCAGAGTCTTCTCTTCTCCATGCTGAGCAATTGATAACAATCACAACTAACTTTGGTTTTGAACAGAAATAATGAAAACCTGAAGGGCAAAGGAAATTTAATTTAGTATTTTCAAGAGCTTTTTCAGCCTTTGGGAAAATTCAAATTTGTCACACACACAGATACCTCCTCCTCCTCCTCACTTTTGTTTAAAGGAAGGTTAAGGTGGCAATATTTGCCTGTCTTTATTTCTGTATAAATGATTCATAATAATGTGTATACATAGCAAATTCAGATTATGTGGGAATGAAAATGCATGTTCTTACTAAAGGAGTGAGAAAATCAATTGTGTTTGGCATCAGCACTTGTAGATAGGAGTACAAACAGAAAGAGGTGGGCGGCCTTGTGGTGACAGGAGGGGAGAAAATTAAATTCTAAGAAATAAGAAGGGGTTAGTAGCTATATGGAAAAAGGGTTATTTTTAGATTTAAGGAGCACACAGTGTTAATATGAATGTTTAAGCCTTGAGCATTGCTCTGCTGCAAAAGGTCAAGTTCTCAAATCCCATTTTTTAGTCTGACTTCTTATGTACATAAAAAGCTGTAATAATATAAGAAAGACAATATTAATTCAGGTGCAATAATTTAATTTGCTATGTAGGATTAAATTGAATTCTGTTGTTTTAACTCCATTAATTCCATATTAATGCAAAGCATTCCATTAAGGTTTGTGATACATAAGCAACAAGTAGGACAAGAATTCTTTTCTTCACCATCCACTCTAGAGAGATGACCCTAAAATTGATGTACATTCCACACCTCCTACCACAGATTTCCCTGTTTCCAGACTGCACTGTGCCAGCCATTAAAGGGGTGTGGGAATGTGGGGAGAGGGAGAAGGAGAAGAAGGAAACTCTCAGAAGGCCCCAGTTATAAACTCTCTCCTCTTCCAGCACAGATGACTGATTTCCTAAAGCACCACTGTGGCACAGGGAGAGCTGTTCATCAAGGTTAATTAATTAATGAGTGCTTCCCTGCCCAAGTGAGGGACAGTCACTACATCATATTTACAGCATTTTCATGGGCACCATGTGACAACCACTCTGGGCAGAGACAGAATTGTGGAATCATAGGATCATTGAAGTTGGGAAAGACCTTCAAGGTTACCAAGTCCAATTGTCAAGTCAGCAGCACCACCACGTTCACCTCTAAACCACGTCCTCAAGTGCCATAACCGTGGGTTTTGAACACCTCCAGGGATGGTGACTCTACCACAGGGGCAGCTGCTCCGTTGTTTTACAACCCTTTCCATGAAGAAAATTTTCTTAATATCTAATCTAAACCTCCCCTGATGCAACTTGAGGCCTTTTACTCTCGTCCTGTCATTTGTTAGCTGGGAGAAGAGACTGATCCACACCCCACTACAGCCTCCTTCCAGGGAGTTGTAGAACATGCCAATGTTTCCCCTCAGCCTCCTTTTTTCCAGGCTAAACAACTGCAGTTCCCTCAGGTGCTCCTTATAAGATATAGGGGAACAAACAACCCTCAGTGCTGGAACAAAATTCAAAAAATATCCCCACAAACAGATAGTTCGTGCTAATAATCCTATTTCAGAAATATCCTTGCTGTAAGGACACCTGCAATCATTACTTCAATCACAAGGAGGGGTTTGTATTGCTCAGAGGGTAATGACAACACTTAGATGTGCCCAGTTGACTATTTTTTGCTTATTCCAAGCTTTGCATAAAATATTTCACAGACTGTATGGACCTAATTTTAGGACTCAGGTTGCTTTGGTCCATCTGTGAGATGGAGGAACCCAGGACAGGAAACTAAAACTCTTTAACTGCATCTCATGGAGCCATCAGTGATACCAGTTTGAATTTGATGGCAGTGTTTGTTACTCTCCCTGCACTGAATCCTCACCACAACACTGCAATGTTTCTGTTTCACCTGTGGGGACACATGAACAATTTTTTCCTATGAAATGGTATTGAGAGACACGTGGGTGATCAAGTTGACCAAGGAGAGTTGAGGTCATATTTGGTGTTGAGGTTAAGTGAGAGAGTCACAGAGATATTTAATTCCATTTGAAAATGCTAAAATTAACCATGTTCATGAGATGCCTATTCCTGACCTTTGCACTGATAGAGAGCCTATCATCCACTTACTTACACTAGAGGCCTGATTGTTGGATGTGAAATGAAAATTAAATCTTTCCAAACTAGAATAAAAATAAGCCAATAAAGCGATTTGGATAGGCAAAAAAAAAAAAAAAAATTTAAAAAGCAATTAGGAATGTTAAGGTTGTTTCTCACAAAGGAAGACTGTGCCATTCACAAGCACACCTCAGTCTTTGTCTGGAGTATTATGAATAAGGCTGATTATGCATCCACAGGAAAATTAGTTTAAAATAGAAGAGCAAAGCTGAAAGGGGGCATAAGTCTGGGAATAAGTACAGTGGTCTACAAATACATGTGGGAGGTGAATGCAAAAGAGAGAGAATATAAACCACAATGTTATCATGAATAAGGATGATATAAAATGTCCATTTGCACATTTAGCCTGGAAATAGGGATATGATCATATGTTTTAGCAAGTGGCTGACCTATATAAAGCAGGATTCACCATCCAATTCCATGTGTCTGTGCTACAGCCTGTGCAATCTCCTTAGCTATTCATGTCTCATTATACATGACACATCCTTCTTGATTCACATTAGCCACAGAATGCTGGTTTTTGCTGACTGCATCTTTCTCTTAAAAGACATTAAAAGGGGGTGAGGGGAGTGAGAAGAAAACCCTTAACTGTGAAAGTAGGAAAAGAGAGAAAGAAGCTTAATGCAATGTGTGCATGTGTGTACTCATTTGCAGATGTCCCTAACACTAAACACAGTGTAAAATGTATAGTCAGAAATGGATTAAGCTCTCTGTCTGGAACTGAAATTCTTTTTTTTTTCATCTATCTCACAATTCTTAGTGGATATGAGATTTCTTAGCTTGTAAAATATCTCAGAAAATTCAGTGAATGCTGAGACAAAGCTCAGAGTTGGCCATGTGGCCTGGTCCAAGGGTTGTGCCCTCAGACATGTGCTAAGAAGTAATTTTGCTCTTGCTCAAACACAGGCCAGGTAGATGCTGGGCAAGGTCTCAGAGAGAGTTCATTTGTAGGCTCCATGGCTCCAGCTTGGGACAAGGTATTGAATTTCTAGGCCACAAAGACCCAGCACTTAGTCTTTGACCTAGTGACTAATCCAGTTACTCCTTGGAAGAACATCCCACCCAGAGGCATATCTTGAAAGGCAGAGTCCATGCTAATCAGTGCAATAGCATGACCTACATCCTACCACAAAAATCCATGGATGTGAAGTATCCCTGTGAGGCCTGGGGCACTCCAGAGGTTAAAATAAGAAACATATTTACTTAATAGTTAGCTAAAGCCTTACCAAAAGCTCTTATAATTATAAAAGCTCCCAACCTCTTTTCCATCCCCCCTTTCTTCCTCCTTCCTCTGAAACTACAAAGAGAACACACACCAAACTTCTGGTTTAGGGCACAGAAGGACCTCCAGTCAGATCTTTTTGGGGTATGTTATGAGATGCAAAGGTCAGAAAATATGAGGAAAAATAAAGAAAAAAAAGACCAAGTGAGAAGCCAATCAAATTTCATCAGCAGAGGAACAGCAGAGCAGAGGCTTTTTCATATATGACTAACAAAAAGTAATTATAACTTTCCAGAAGAGGATAGGGGTCCCAAGCCTCTCCAGCTCACTCTGGTGACACTGCCACAAGCTGTGTCTGGGTAAGGGGAGCAAGGGTCAGACAAACAGGTGTTTCTTACAGCCAAATGCCACACAAACTGCTTCTCTTTCTAGATAGACCCAGCTCTGGTTTTCCCATAAACTGCCTTTGAATTGCAGTATTTTATCAAGAAGAAAAGTTTTAGCTGCTGAACCTACAGTGGAAGCACATGGAGCACCTTTTGCTCAACAGGCACAGTGTACTTTAAAAGCAAAATATATATAAAAAAAAGATCCAAAATCCCTGCAGAAGACAAAGTTTTTGCTGTTGCCAATCCATAGTAGAAAAGGTGGCAGTAGAAGCTGGAGAAGGTGCATCCTAGGACTTGCTTCACACACCAGTGTGCTCTTTTCGTGCTGTTCCAAATATTTCTCCTAAAAAATCCAGCATCTCCCCTGAGTGCACTCATGGGGAGATTTTCAATAGTTCCAGTTATGTGTGAATTAATGTAAGGCTTCCCCATCTACAGACTGGAGCACACCAAGAACTTTATTCTTCTACCACTCCTGAAAGACAGGAAGGGCAGTGTCCTTGTGATAAAATTGAAGATGCGGAGAAATACACCAAAATTTGTCACCAAAATGTGAAACCAAGCCCACAGCCAGGATAGTAATCTTTCTTATTCTTTTCATTGACTTTGTTCCATTATAATCTCAAAATATAACCTAATCCTGAAATAAGAACCTGTGTGGTCACAAACTACAGCTGGGTATTTTTTAGATAGTCACATGTATAAATAAATAAATAAATAACTTAAAAATTATGCACATATTTACTGCATCAGAGCATGATTTTGGTGCTAGAAGGGGAACTGAACTCTGTGGTTCAGCACTTTTTAAAAAAATTTTCATATAATGCACATCTTTCTTCCTTTATCTATCTGTGGAAAAGTTAATGGAGCTGATGCTGAAGAATTAGAAATATTCATGACACTGACTCTGAAAAATTAGAATCACAAGCAGAGGATATCAAGCAGATGAGATTAAGACTGGGTAAATAGCAACTCCTTTTAAATCTGTTGTTCATTATCAAGACAAAATTTCAAGAAGGGAAGCAAGAAGTACAGGACCAAGAGATCTAGTAAAAAAGGGTAGAAAAAATAAAGAAAATAGGTTTTAGATTTTTTCAGTGCCTCGGGGAGTAAAGCAAGTAAGCAAAGAATAATAATAATAAAAAAAGCCTCCAAGAAAATATTAAAAGAAATCTAAACCTTAAATTATTGTACTTTGTCATCCTTGTCTTCAACTGTTTGTGTGCCTCATTTTTTCCCTTACTCATGGAATGTCTCATGCCTTTATCACTTCTGCTATAAAACCATCTTCTCCAGAGGATATGAAAATTATGAACATTTCAAAAAAATTCAACTTTTTAAGTAACTCTGCTGATTTTATCTTACAATTTGAACAACTCACATTTTTTTTCCTTTTAATATCAGAAGACAGTTGAGAAGCAGAGAAAAGTCATGGGAAAGAAAGAAAGAAAG
>VZRX01019510.1:0-206976 GCA_013398075.1 Notiomystis cincta
GCTCCCGGCTGCGCTGCGGGCTGCGCGGAGCCCCGAGCCGGGGAGATGTTCGGGCGCTCCTCTCGTGCTGTTATCGCTCTGTGTGTGCATCTGGGAACTTTATAAGTTAGGAGATTTATTGGAAGGTGCTCTGTAAGTGCGTATTTTGTGCCATTCTCGCTTTGAAATTCTTGGAAGGAATCCAAGAATCGCAGTTTGCTTTGCAATGAAATTATCATCTTCTGGCACGAGTTAAGTAACAACTGTCTGGAGAGTGATCTTGTCTCGCATGTGATGTTCGGATCGTAAATCAAGGACACTACTGGTTTGGAACATCTATAGCATCTTTTTCTTGTCCAGGCATCACAGCAGTCAGTATAGTTATTCACTTTCTGAAGTAATTTATTTAATTTTGGTTCCACTTGGTCACTATCATCCGTTTTTTCCTATGCTTGACTATCAGTAACAGTGTTGAGTCTCAGTTTGTAAACCTTCCATGTACTCAGTTCTTTTGGCTGAATTATGGCCAGCAGTGGGAAAAAAAAAAAAAGGCCGAGGGGATGCTGCAAAATAAAAGTTCATATTATGCTGGCTTTATGGATTTTACATGTAGTCATATTTCTTGAGTACTGCTGAAGAACACATACTTGTCAGATACTGCTTCTAATAGCTGCAAGGGAGATAATGTACATTTAGTAACTGATAATACAGTAACAAGTTATAGCTGACTTTCATTAGATTTTGTTATTTGTATGTGTTTTATACAAGGGAAAAACTAAGAGAAGAACAGTTAATGAACAAAAAGAAATACTGTTAATCTTAAATGCAGAAGAAAACATTGTGAATATAGCTTTTGTCAGTATTTTTTTAACCAAAACTCTTTAGTTGTCACACTGCTTTTCTTTCTAATGGAGATTTCATCTTTCTGTGATAAAACTTGTTTTTTCATATACGATTTCTTTGTTGTAAGGTATGTATTTGGCATTCAGAATCTATAGCAAACTGTGTACTTAAAGTTCTGTGGACTCTTCTGTGGTGAAGTCTGTTGCATGACTCTGGGCCTCATAAATCAGGAACAACTATTGCTGTTGGTTTAAAACCAGCACCACTGATTTTTGTTGTATATTTATACCTTCTTTGCCAACAGTATCTTTTAGTTTCAGTAGCTTACAACATCATTTTTGTTCTGGTATTCAGAATGGGTTGCTGGTGAATTTTAAGAGCTTCAGAATAAGGCATTTTTCCTGGTGTGCCTTTTGAGAGGGTGTGGATCATGTCATTAAACACACAGAAGTTTGAATAGCACTTCTTTTATAGAAGGTGAGACAGAGCATCTCACATATAGAGACTGTACCTTTCCTGGTTGTATTACTTGCTTTTCTATTTAAAGGAATTTGCAAGGATTCCTTCCCATAAGGTCAGTGGGTTCCAGGGTCTGTTTTGAATATAATACATTTTGAAGAGGGCTTTCCTGAATCCTTGTTCTGCTGGGGGCTCTCAGCACTCAGAACTTATGTTACTTATAACCCTCTGTTAGATACTATGGGCACCGAGTGCATTTTATCAGTTAGGTTCTGCTACTCCCAGTGATGGGGAATGTTTCTTCTTTAATATTCCAGGTCCTACTGCCATATAATAGGACTTCTGCATGGTAGCAGATCTGGATGTTTGGCCCAGAGTTTTGATGGCCATTCAGAGGTACTTTTGAAGGTGAGGGGTGGGCTGACATCAGAGTGCAGCAAATTCACAGTACAGCCTGCTCAGAAACCTGAATTTGTCATGTAGCTTAATCCTAGGGGAACTATTTCATAATTCATCCCTGAAAAAACACAGCCCCAAAATATGTAAATTAATTCAGGTTAATCTTTTTAAATGGTGGAGACAAGAAAATGGAATAGAACAGAGTGCATAGCAAGGTGGAGTCACAAAAGTCTGAGGAGAATCATCAGTTACTGCAAGATCCAGGACCTGCATCGAGGCAAGGATATTTACTTGGTAACTGCTGCGTGTGTTTGAACATACCAAGAATGGGAGAGAAAATGTGGGTGTAGGAAGTGGAAAGCCTTGACTAATGTTGCGAGTGTGTCACGAGAACAGCGCGACTTCCCTAGGTCCTTGTTCAGTCAGTGCTCTTCCTGTCCAGATCTGTTCCTCAGGTATGCTGATATGCCAGATTTTAATAAACCAGATCAGATGCCGGTGGTGGAGGTAACCAGAGAATGAAATAAATAGCAGTGACGTGATCTGCAGAGCTGCTAGGAGGCAGACTTTTAACTGATGTATTGGAGACAGAGCAGAGACAAGATTTTGTTTCCAGCCTCCTGTGCCACATCGATTGTTGTTTAATTTTTAAAATGTTGTCTGTAATATGTGTTTTGCTTTTGGGGACTGTGGATTCCGTGCGTTTGAAGTGTTTGGAGGGAGGCTGGTGTTTGCTTTTGAACACCTTTGCAGAGGGGCGATTTGAAGCAGTAGTGTTCTTGAATTGCAGCACAGTGGTGGAACAATAGTTCCTCTGTTTGACCTCCTCCGGACACTGCCGGCTTCCCAGGCACTGCCACCTTCCTGAGACAAAAAGTGATCCCTTGTAAATCAAGATACTTGTCTGTATGCGCAGAAGTAATAGAAATGTTCCCGGCCACTTCAGGGAATTTCTTATCTTGTACCGTCTGCTGCTGGAGCATTCCACAGGTGTCTGGTCAGAACCTGCTCCCGGGCAGATCTGAGTGTCCAGCAAAAGTACAGAACTGGACTGGTCTTGCAGAGTTTTGAAATGCACTTGATATCCAAAGAATTCAGATAATTTCTGTGAATGCTGCTGCTGAAATCTGGAGACTAGCTTGAAAAATGCCTGGGTAACTAGCTCACAGGGGTACCTGCTTTGAATTGAGTTCATGTTTATTTATATTTTGAAAGAGCTGTTTTGTGTAGGATGGGAAAAAAAAGTCTGTCTCTAACCCCAACTTGAATATGCTTTTAATCTGTTTAGCATAACAGACTGAAACATCTTCAGTGTGTGTTTATTTTTCATATTTTTATTTTAAAAATATTGCTTATTTTGTATTTATATCTCTGAATTTCTGATTTTTTTTTTTACTCCTAGTTTCTTTCACATAGTGAATGTGAACTTCTAGCAGTTAAGGTAAATAATTTCTTAGGTTCCTGTAATTTAGTCAAAATTCGAAGTCGTTGGTAGTGAAGATATTGCTTTGCAGATGCCTTGCCCCAGATAAAGGATGCTCACACAAAGTATGCATAAAGTCTGGAGGTTTTGTAGGTGTCCTTTTCAACACCCCTCCCCTCTAAGACTGACCAAAGTGCAGCTGTGCCTCAGTGCCTGTTTTAAATAACAGGCTGCCAAACTCACGTGGGGATGTGAAGGTGGATTTACGGAAATGGCCCCAACTCGTAGCTGGGAGTGAACACTTATTGACAAGTGGGTGCTCAGCACAGCTCTTTCACACCCTTCAGAGCCCGTGCATCTTCTCCCCCTGGAGTGCTTGAGATGCTGAGAATTGTGGTTACTTTCTTCCTGTGTGTTTGTTCTGAAATACTGTTCATTGGTTTCTTAAATCTGATAATTACTTTCTGCAGCTGGATTAGCAGATACATCTTCAAGAGGTTCTTGCTGCCTGTTAATGTGTGTCTGCAGTGGTACTCTGTGATCAGAAATAGCATTTAGGGATGAGTGCAATGGCAGGTACTTGGAAAAGGCTTGTTTCTATGTTTGTGCATAGTGCCTTTTTCTTACTTTTTAAAGGATCTTTTTAGCTATATTTCTATGAAAGTAAGCCATAGCTAGTAATAATTGTTGCTAATAATAGTTGTTAAAGGACTTGGAGCAGCAGATAGGTATGCTAATTAAAAAAAGAAAGGGCTTAATAGATAGTAGAAGGCTATCTTGGAACAAGCAAGCAAGATGAAGAGAGTATGCCTAGTGAATCTAGAGCAATCACCTAAAGTAGAAAAGTGAGAGCCAGTGGCAAAACTCAAAAATAGCCAAACAACCTCTAGGAGGTTCTGTATTACCTTGTACAAGGAGAAGTGCTAAAAAAGAAAAGAAAAAAAGTCCTAGGTTAATGTTGAACATCAAAAAGTTCACAAAGAGTAATCTTTTTCAGCAGTATTGTCAGGGTTGCTTAGTGGCAGAGCTGACTCCAAAAAGTAGAAGATGGGAAATACAATAGGAAATAGCTGATTGGGTTTTTAACAGTAAGAAAAGAAACATGTTTGCAGGATTTTTCATAGGAAAGGATTGTAAATAGAAAAAGGGATTTTAAACATGAATAGAAGTTTGTTAGAAGAATGGAAGGTAGTAAAAAAGTACACAGTCAACTGTGCTTAACACAGTGCAAAAAGCATTTTTAAAAATGGGTCAGTAAAATGAGATGCAGGAAGAGCGAGAATTGTTTTAAGCAGCGTTTTAATGGATGGAAATGGTCAGAAATGAAAAACAACAAAGCTGCTGGAATTGGCAAACAACTATTGATACTAGTTTTGGGGGAGTGAATGAAAAAGGAAGGATGATTTACCAGTGATGGATGGAAAGCAGCTAGCATCTTATTTTAGCTATGATTTCCAGATCTTAGAAGTGAAAGTTTTGCTGTTCACATAAAAGAATTAGAGTGAGTTTATTCTTGGGGAAGAGGTTTTACACTGAGCAGTGAAAGAAGAGGTAAAGGCTATTTATAAGTTATTTTCATTTGACTGGTGCCATACAGTATTCAAAGCCTTTGGGCACAGCAGTTTGTGAACAAAATGTATTATTTAATGCAATATTTATATTAGCAACTAATGACTTTCCAAGACAGAAGATTGAGGGGTTTTTCTTACTTGAGAAAACAGCTGTTACTGGGTTTTTGAAAAGTCACTGTTTTAATGATCAGCTCTTTGATCTCACTTATCTGTGTAATTATTCTTGTTGCCCCTCTCTGATCAGAGGCTGCAGATATTTAACTACATTAATCAGTGTTATTGATAACAATCCTGAGGAAGGCAACTTATAAATCATCATGCATTATTCAGAGTTTTGCATATCGAATTGCTTCATTTTAGAAGCACCATCTAGTGGTTGGAACACAAGTGTGGGAGCTAATAATTCTTTGCTGATGTATCATAGCACTGCAGCTAAATCAAGACAATTACCTGCAGTCATATTGTTTCTTAGCCTTGGTTTACCTGTAGCTGAAAAAGGAAGGAGGCCACTATTGCAGTTTTCTAAGAGAATTACTTGTTTGTTTTTAATTATTGTGATGTGAAATGTTTTTGTACCTTGTGAAATTATTTTTTGATGTGGATTGCTGTGAGCAGAGTCATAATATATCAAATCAAAGGTCCATCTAGCCTGATGTGATGGCTGGTGGTTCTCTCTTTCTCTGTCCTGTAACAGATGCCTAGGGACAAAGAAGAGATGAACAGAAACTGATATTTCCTCTGGACTCTTTTTAAAACTTTGATAGTCTGCAGCATAGGAGTTTGTTGAGCCCTTATAATTAGATTGTGCTC
Organism: Notiomystis cincta; assembly: GCA_013398075.1. Classification (NCBI taxonomy): domain Eukaryota; kingdom Metazoa; phylum Chordata; class Aves; order Passeriformes; family Notiomystidae; genus Notiomystis; species Notiomystis cincta. Next base: position 5,485 of record VZRX01019510.1, read on the forward strand.
TTATAATTCAAAAGCTCATAAAGTTGTTTCTTTTAAATGACTAATAATTTTTCAAGTCATTTGTAGTTCTGGTCTCCATACTGACTACTGGCTTCTCAGTGCTTAAAGCTGAGTTTGATTCCAGTGAAGTAAGCATTTTCAAACAGCCAGTGATGTGACCTAATGTGTCCCTTGTCCTGCAGACTCATCTTCTGGTCTTTCTCTAGGAAACCTGCTTTGGATGTTTAGATTCTGTTGCTCTCCTCCCCCAGTGTGATGATACTTAACAGAACTTAATAAAAAATACTCCTTAGAAATCACAATGCATTTGTCCTAGATTATTTTAGAGGAATGACAAAAAATCCCACTAAGAATATCCTCAGCACTGGACCACAGCAGAACATTTTCTTACTGAACTAACTGAAAAATAAACAGTGCAAATGCTGTTGATGTGCTTCATTTAACTGCTTTAATAGTTATGATGATCTACTTTCCTGGCAGTTGTGCTGGCAACATTGAATTAAATTAATTCAGTAAAACTATTTTTAAATCATGGTGTTAAAAATAAATTAATTGAAGGTTGTGTATGTTTGTTTGGCTCACATTTGAAGACTGACCCACCTTCATAGCGCATGTGAAAGAGCACGTTTCTCCAGCTTGGTTGTTTTACTGGTGGATGATGCTAAACTGGAGTCTGTCTTACCTGTTCTCAGCTGAGTCTTTGTTTTAATCTTGAAAATACACAATATTCCAACTATTTATTGCATCTCAAATGACAAGCTGGGGTCACTGGTGCAATGGCCATATGTCCCCTGCTTGCACCCAGGCAGTGAGGTGCTGCTTTCCAGAGCTGTCCCTAAGTCAGCTAAAGCAGAGCACTTAGCCTGTGTCTGGTGGGCATCCCCTCAGTGTGATAGGATACAGCTTTCCTTGGAGGCAGTGTCAGCTGCCTGCTCCTCGAAAACAGGTGAGCGACAAAAGTTGTAATGCATTTTCTAGTCTAGGTTTAGGCTATAGCAAAGAATGAGATTTTTTGGAGATAAAATGTTTGGGCAACTTAAATATAAAGCATTCCTGGCTCAGTATACCTTGCTGGTGGGACTGGAAGGTCTTGCTCTTATTTATTTATTTAGATGAATGTGACTTACTAGCTCCTGTCTGTGTCTTTCTGTTCTACCCTGCAGCCTGTAGGCTTTTCCTGCTTGGCACTCCAGTAGTCAGTGGCTTTTTTGCATTACTACTCAGGCCTCTAGCCTGGCAATTCTTCTTGACATTTCTGGTCCCATAGATGGTGCTTCTTCCTCTGGTCCCTCTACATTCACCACCTTCTCCTCCCTTACTGTTACTGCTTTTGATACTGTTTAGGAATAAGACGCCCTGAAAAGCTGCTCAACAGGAACTGAATCGTGCCTCTACTCTGCTCAGTCTCAGTAGGCCATGAGCTTGTTTTTCTTCTCTTGTAGGGTCTTTACTCATACTTGATAGTCATTCAGAGTGAATAATGTGAGAGTGGGAATCACATCAGTACTGGGTACACCAGTCTGGGTGAATGAATGAGAGGGAAGCAAATGAGGGAAAAGAAACTGGGGGAGACAGGTGAAGTAGATGAGGTTGAAGAAAAGACTTGGCATAGAAATGTAAGAAAAATAGTTTGAGAGAGGAAAAAAAGGGAGGATGACTCTCCTATTCTTTGAAAATGCTTGTTCTTTATTTTGAAATGGAACACAGGTTAATTTAAATTAGGGTGATGTTTATGCTGGAATGTGTTAATTCCTGTCATCAAGTGGCACTTTGATCTCTGAGAATTATAGGTGGCTGAGGCTAAACTAACCGGATGCTCAGGGTGTTCTGCATTTCTGCTTTGCATTCTTCTAATTCTCACCTTCCTTTGTAGCCTTTTAATGTAGGAAACATTTCCTGACGTTCTGAAGTTCATCAGATGTTCAAAAATGCAGTTTTTTCAGGTTATTGTTTCCTGCCAAGAAAGGAGCTGAACTTGAAAGGGGTTTTGAGTGTTTGTCTATAAATGGCTTTTGAATCTTTGTCATCTAATAAACTTTTTTATGAATGGTATGGGCTCTCATAGTAATGTCTCTTTGTCTAATTCTCCTTCTGTAGGCACTAATCTCCAGACAGAAATTTTACCTTGCTGTCTTGGTGCAGTTGTTGAAGTTTGTGTGCTCTTACCATACAAATGAGAACATACCAGCATTCTTCCTGTAAAACCCTCCAAATCCTCTTAAAGCATTGTCTGCTTTTTACTTTCTTTTCAAGATGCATATGTAGAGAGTGAATGTCTGCATTGCTAAACATTTAATGTTTTTTTTTTTCCTAAGTATTTTTTTTAAAGCTTGACCAGTATATCTGGTCTAGTCAACAGCCTTACAAAAATATCTTGGTGGAATTTGTCATTTTATGGTGCAATTTAGATGGAAGCCCTTATAGAATAAGAAAGAGTATGAAGTAAGGAACAGGCAAAAATGCAAAGTGCCTTCAGATCTCATCTGGAACCCATTGTTTATTTTGCTTTGTATTTAAGTAATCTTGCAGGTCCTCATGGAGGCATAAGAGATGAAGTGGGAATGGCAGCTTGGTTTTTCTGTGTCCCTTGGTGATGAGTGGTGGTCGTGTGGTTACATGAGGTCCTGTAAGGACATCTGGTGCCATGGGTGGTTCTTGCAAGTGTACACAGAGGCCTTGTTTGTGTGGTTGTAAAGATGTATTAGTTTTGCACGGAGTTTTCTGTAGGTCTGTTTCCCTTTGATGTGAATGTTCATGGTGGTGAGTTTGGCTGGATCTAAAGGCTTGTTTGGAAGACCATAGGTAGCAGTGGGTTCTTTTGAGGAATGATCTTCCTGTGCACTGCATGACTAGTTTACTTTTTTTTTGTATAAAGTTGAGCATAAGGAAATTATGTCATGATCAGCAGCAAATAATTGGAAGAGGCCTTATGTTAAAAAGTGCATATTGTGCACTGACAGATGCTCACTGGTGTTAATTGTTAACTTGACTAATATTTTCTTTATATTGAAGTGGTTGAGAACTCATGTGTTCATGGTGGAGAATCTGGTTTCAGCTGTTGTGGTGTTTTGGAGTTATTTTGTGGAAGGGCATCTTTGGTAGTTTTATTCTATTTTGATAATTCCTTTGTTAATGGTTTTGTTGAAGCAGCTGACGAAGTATATTTGAAGAGAATGTTATATCCACAGAAAGTATTCTCATTTTCAGTAAGACTGGTTTTTGTGGCTGGGTTTTTGTTTGCTTTGTTGTTGTTATTTGTTTGAGTTTTTTTAAAATTTTTGTTGGTTTCTTTTAATTTTTTTCCCCTAGGCTATATCATACCCTTGTGTCCAAAAGTTTTGTATATGGCTTACAAAGCCTTCTGTTTCCCTAACATTACTTCCACCTAGGTTTTTGGTGGGGTTTTGTGCATAATTGCAAACCTGCTATAAATTTTTTTCCTTCTTGATTTCAGTCAGAATACTTGACAAATACTAGACCTGATAGTAGTGGTGACAGTAGGAAGACAGGGACTGAAGTAGAAAGACAATGGGCTCTTTTCTCTTCACTACTCTCACTAGAAGAGACAAGGAAGCAAGGCTTCTTATTGGGCATTTATGCATTTATCTTTATTTTAGAGCCTCTAATCTGTTGACAATTACATTTTATTTTTAAAGTTACATTTTCTCAATTAATTTGCCACATTATTTCCTTTGACAGTTGGTTTATTTCAGGAAGCCTTAGTCTTAGGTTGTAATTTTTTCAGTTTATTTCTTTTTCTGTTGAAATTTGAGAGTTATGATTTGGCAGTTTCATAGTAGATCATCCTGTGTATAATTGATACAATAAACCAATAAGTTAATGTTAAAATAACTCTTCTGAATGTTGAAGTATTTTTAGATACTTAACTGGGATGCATTTTTTTTCCAAAATGGATGAATCCTTAAAAAGGTGACATGCATTTCAGTATGAAAAAGTTAAACCCATGTTTTGTTCTGTATTAGAAATATTCTGTTAATTTCTTGGTCTAATATATGCCTATCTGTCTTCATGGATATATAACCAACTGTTCTGATGTTAAAAAATCAGTGTTGGTGAATTGTAGGTGCTTCATTGTGTTTATTTCCAGTGTGAAATAAAGAGCTTGTCTGTTGTGTAATGGCATCTGGCTTGATCAGTGAATTTGATCAGCTTGATTAGCTTTTTGATTAATTTAGGAAAATCGTGTCTGGTAGATAGAAATGCATACTTCCTGAGAGATCATACACTATGTAAGACTGTCATAGAGAATAGTTCTTGAGTAATCCTGAAGAGTTAATAGGTGACAACCTTTCTCCTGGAAACATTAGTTTTACTGTAGGAAAGATAAGCACAATTTTTGCTTAAGCCCAGAGTCATTTGTTGTCAGTCAGGTCAAGCAGTAAAATGTTGTGAGGTTGGTTCCAGCTCTTTTTATAGTTATTTCTCTGTCTATATATATCCACATGTGCTTGCATGTTGTGTGTGATCCAAAACTTGTGTATCATCTGTGCATCTTTCAAATACAAATAGTCGTACTTCCTATCTCTGAAATGGGGGACTGAGGCATGAAGGTGAGAAGAAGTTATTTGATGCTCTAAATGTAGGTCAATAGCCAAACTAACCAGAAAAGCTTAATTTGGGGGTTTTTCAACCATTTTATTTCTCATTTGCCACTTCTTTGTATCCAGCTTTTTACGAGATGGTTTTTCCTTTTAGGTTACCCTGCAATATCATTTTACAGCTGAAGCAATAGACCAGATTGTATGTACTTTGCTATTCAAAGACTGGAGTGCAACTTACTGTTGCCATATGTTTAGATTTAGTGTCCAACTCCTGCTTACAAATGAGAACATATGGGAGATAGGTAATGGTGATTTTCAACTGTTAATTAGTCATGGTTAAAATGATGCCTCACTAACCATCCCTCCAGTTAGTTCTGTCTTTCTCATCTCCCCCTCGTGGTAGCATCTCTAGTGTATATGGACTTGCAAAACTTCTGAGGGGAAAAAGAAAGGTTTCCTTCTAGTAAAATGCTTCTGTAATTTGGAGGGTGTGAGTCCTTAACTGAGGTGGGGCCTTTTACTTCCAGATTTTATATTTTGTTTGCTTTTTGTGAAATCAAGTTGCTGATGTAATGCTTGTAGTAAAACAGGAATGCCAAATGCTGGTACCTGTGATGTAAATGGGCTTTACAGTGTTGGATAAAAATTTTATCAGTAATGACTAATGTTAACCTTTCAACCTGTTCATTGCAAACTCATAATAGGATGTGTATTTTAGTTATTCAGTCTCAGTCTGGTTACTTGAACTCTGTTACTACTCACTGCTTATTGCTCTCTTCTTTTACTGCTTATTAGGCAATAAATTTCTATCACAAAGGCTTAATTCTTCTGTAAAATAAGATATGGTCAAATGTATTAGTGATTGCTTCAGAGCAAAGAGAGAGATATTCTCCTGTCTCTAGTGTCCAGGATGCCTGACTCTTATCAAGAATTTTTGTGCAGTGCCCTTGTGAATTTTAAGTCAACCAAGACAGTAACAAAAATGCAGAAATGCTGCAGGTGCTCAGCTGGTTTTTCAGCTTGCAGCTGTGTGCTCCTGTCTTAATTCTCTGATGCTGGTGTTGGAAATTGTGTAGCTGTGTCTTGCATTGGATCATCTTTCTAGCACAGGTGCAAACTTTCCTCCTTTGTTTATATAGTTTTGAGGCTCTGATATCAGCCTAACTGGGGAGAGGGGCAGCACGAACTCCTCCTTTGGTGGCAGGATGGTCTTTATATCACCTTGTACCAGCTATGGAGCTGCATCTTCAGTGTCTTTAGGGCTTGTGTTCTGTTTGTAATATAAATACTGGTAAAATGACACCCTAACCCAAATTGCACCGGTTCTATTGCTCATTTTGTATGGAAGGTGTTAATTTCTATAAAGCAGAGGCCAGTCTGAAACCCAGGTGAAGTCGTGTGGGACTGGGAGTTGGACTTCTGATACAACTCTTTAGCATAAAACAGGCTCACCCAAACTGATTTTTAGGTGACATTAAGGTGCACACCTTGTGTAAAATGTTAATGCAAGTAATCTTGCAGTGACAGAGGCACAGATAGCATGTGTTGGAAACAAACTTCTGAAGAAGTAGTGAGGCAAGACAGTGAGCTGTATAAAGGGGCAGAGTTTCCATTCTTGAACTGTGTGGTGCTTTGAGCTAGCTGCTCTTACCAAAAAGAGCTGTGAAGGTATTTGTTGAATGCTCTACTGTGTGTTTGGCATATCTGTTCTGTCTTTCAAGTTCCATATATGAATTGTCAAACCTAAAACTTGCTAATTTGGGGCTTGGAAGCAGTATAGTAAAGATCAGCTAATTATACTATCCAAACATTAATTTTTAAAAAAAATGCTTTAAAAGAGTTTCCTCTATTTAATTTTCATCAACTGGCTCAGAATTAATATATTGAAATGACAGTATTGTCAGATACTGTAATATTTTTCACTGTGTGCTTACTGTAATGAGATTTAAAAAACAGTAAGAAAGAGGAGAAGGAAAATCCTTGTTAATTTTAACCAAAAGAAATATTTTTTTTTCTTTTCCCCTCCACTTTTTTTACTTGACAGTTAGCAAATTAAACTTCTATTTAGCACAGCTAAATAAAAAAGTAATATCTGGGATACACAAGTAGAGGTACTCTTGCTTCATAGATTCTTGCCCTCACCTTTCCAGTAGAGCAAGCAGTACCTGCACAAGTCACTGTATTCTGCACTGAGTGGCACTGCACCACTTTGTAGTGGCATTGAGTGGTCACAAAAAGAGCTGGAAGTTTTGCTGGTTTTGAGGAGCAACTCTTAAAGCAGCAGAAGCTGCTTCTAGGGAGGTTATTTGCTTAAGCAACTTAAAAGCAATATGGAGGATGATATTACATAATGTGTTTCCATATCTATGTGCCTGCTTTCCCCAGTCCATTAGATCCATGTGGAGCAATTAGGTGCTGGAAAAAGACAACGTGATGGAGAAGGGCTGCCTTCCTGATGTTATTTCCACTGATAATACCTGTTAGTGGGGGGGAGGAGAATTTCCTTTGTGAGTCATACCACTTTTCTCTCTGGATAAAATAAGGTGTTAAGGGAAGTCTATTCCTAACCAGCCTGCAGAATTATTTCCAAATCCTAATTGTTTCAGTGAGGGATTTTCTGAGGAATATGGAGATTGAATAGAAACTGTCTATTAAGCAGTGTCGGAGCACCCTCTGCAGCCTCATAATAATATTTAAATGAGCTTTGTGCATTTCTGGTCAAAGATTAATGGAGTGCATATTCAAAAAGAAATATTAAGTATCCAGGTGCTTTATGCTGCTCTCTAGGCCCATCAAAGTACAATAGTAGATCCTTAGGGAAAATAATTAATTAGAATGTTGTAGACCTTTTATGTCTGTTATCCTACTGTACCTCTCCTGAAAAGAAAACTCTCAGCAGTTCCTGTAGGTTCACTGAAGTTCAGACTGAAAAGTAAAGAATAGCATGTCCAGTGGGAATGGTGTGAGAATTAGATCTGTGTGACAGGCAAGTTATAATGCTGTTTAACAAATTGGGGAGAAAAGCTTAAGAACTATTCCCTTTTGAACTGCCAATTTACTGCCTTGTGATTTCAAGTTTCCAGGATTTGGTAACCTACAAGTCACATCACAGCTCCATGTTCAGCAGCAGGCTAATTGCCTGGTGTCATGCTGGGGTATTGGTTCAGGTCAGGTTGGGAAAGCATGTGACCAAATGTATTTCCAATGCTGTGGTCTTTTTGCAAATGTTTGGGCTTCTTTTAAATTACTGTTGAACAGCCTGACCCTCCTTAGTTTGAGCTGCTGTAGGTTGCATGAGAGTGTAGTAAGGCATGAGAGACTGCACAGCTGAGCTATGAACCTGTGATTTGTTTTCATAGGTGAATGCTCTTCTTCATGTACAACAGGGATTTAATTTTAGCCTATAATGTCTTAATAAATCAATCATACTATTTATACCAGGATCATTTATACCAGGATTATGTCAAGCGTTCTTTGTGTTCCTTCAATATATTTAAAGGATTCATTCAGAATATTGTAATGATAACTAATAACAGCTAATGAAGCACATGGGAATTTTCTGTCTGTATAGAGTTACCTGGCTTTGGGTGATGCTGTTGTATCTTAGCTTTTCATACATGATAGATGACTTGTAGCTATGCATAATCACAGAATTGGAGAGAGGGTGAGGTTGGAAGGGACTTGTTAAAATTGTCTAGTTCGTGTCCCTCAGCTTCTAGTCAGGTTTCAAATGCCTCTAAAGATGGAGACTCCACAAATTCTCTGAGCAGCCAGTCACCTTTAGAGAAAAAATGCATTTCCTGATGCTCAGATAAAATTTCTCATATTTCAGTTTGTATCTACTGCCTCTTTTGCACTCACTGGGAATACCACAAGTCTGTATGAGTATTCTTTCCACCTTCTCATCAGATACTTATATACGTCGATAAGATTCACTCTGAGCTTTCTCCAGGCTGTTCTGCTGCTTGTCCTAGCATGACAGAATCATCAGGCTTAGGTAAACTATTTCCAGTATCTCCATGCTGTTCCTTCACTAGGAGGTCCAGAGCTGGACCTAGCACTCCAGATACCTCCCTAGTCCTGACTGGAAAGTCAGACTTACCTCCCTCTCCCTGCTGGCAGTGCTCTACCTATTGCAGCCCAGGGTGCTGTTGTCCCTGTGGTGCAAGGGCCTGTTGCTGACCTATTCTTCAAATTTGGCAAAAATGGTTTTCACCATCTCTTTGGACAACCTGCTGCTCTGTCTTTGTAACTAGCTCCCTTCCAACTCCCAGTGCCAATCTACACCAGTCTGACAGCACTGTGACCATTTCTGGCCTCATTCCCACTGCGGTCCCAGCTTTGGTTGTGGCATTTTTTGGAGCCTCTTGTGAACTGACTCAGCCTAGAAGAAAGCAATTTGGACATTTGTAAGGAGAACTGAACTCTTTCCCACTGTTCTTTCTGCCCCTTGGAAATCCCCTNTCAATTTGACAGTGAAAGGCCAGACGAGCTGTAGTCATCCAAGAACTGAGTGGTAGCCAGCCAGGTATGCAGGAGTGGGGGTGGAGGATGGAGAGATGTGGGATTACTCTTGGCAACAGCAGCTCAATAAAGTTCATCAGTGCAATTGACTCTTTTGTAATATTGGGGGAACGAACAATTCCAAGCCTATGGATTCGTGAACTTCTTACAAAGAACAATTAAAAACCTCACATTCTTCTGTATTGAATGAGATTGCCTTAGGTCAAAAGCAGAAGATGAACAAAGATCTGAGAGAGAACCTAAATACACATGATGTAACTAAAGCTATTGAACTAGACAGTGAAGTTAATAAATCTTCTTTTTATTTAAAAAAAAAATAAAAAGGCTGATTGGTTTCTTTTTTTTCTCAATCCTTGTTTGAGGAAGGCCAGGTGTTTGACAGTTAACTTTTCATATTCAGTGACTGATACTTAGTTATTGGACCATACACCTTGAAAAAGTGTTGATTCTGTTTCATTCTGTCTTCTTGGCAGGTTTAGGTGTTGGGTGCATGGTGTGGGTGTTTTTTTCATGATCAGTTTTGGTGGGGAAAAATCATCTGCGAAAATAACTCTTTTACACAGAAACTTTGACTCTGGGTGCTTGGAATATAGCTGCATTTGCTGATTTAGGTTTTGGTCTGCTTTGACTTCTAAAATGTCTATTTGAGGCATCCTGAGAGTTTTCCTTTTCATGAGAGGTTGGGTAGGCTTTAGGCTATTTTTAGAAAAATCTCTAAAGAAGGTTTTCTCTGAAGAGACAGTTACGACTTCCTCTCTGTAATGAAAGGAGCCGAAATCCAGAGTGGAGCTGTTTATTCTTTTATATTTTTGTGATTGAGGTTTCCAGAAGGTACCTGTGAGTTGATGAAAGAATGCAAGAATGGAGTCATTCTGCACGTGGTTCCTTTGGAGATGTTGGCACTGAGGAGAGCCTGAGCCAGGGCTGCCGCTGCCTCTGCCGGTCTCCTGTTCAGTGTCCCTGTGCTGCTGTCGTAGAGCACACCTGGAACAGCCTATTTTCCAAAACCATAAAGCTTTAAAATAAAGCCACATTGACTTTTTCGGTCTTCTCCATTTGCAAATAGTCTGAGAGTATTTGCAGTTCTGTAGGCTTACAAGAGTTGCAGAGAGGGAGGAACACTGCCTCCGTTTTCTAAGGGAAGAGGTATTGCCAAGCTATTCAAAGGCTAACTTTAGCCTAGTGAGGCTTGTCTGCTTCCCACATCGAGGAAGTGAAAGACACTTCTCAGGGAGACAGTCTGTAGCATCTGTAGCTAGTTTTAGTGTGACTTTTCTCCTAGAAGAGCTCGTCTCTTATTCGTTCTGCTGACTGCTAAGCGTGGCAAGTCACATTCCTGCAAGTCTTGCTTCTGTGGATGCTCCTCTTGGAACTCCTGAAGTGATCTGGCAAATCTGCTTTCAGCAGTAGTAGTATTTCTCTGGCAGAGGTACTTATGTGTTTTGCAAAAAAACAAAAACAAAAACAACCTTAAAGTTTTAGTGAGATCAGAGAATGGAAATGTCATAGCTATCAGTTAAGAGTTTGAAACTGGATTTCTCCAGTTTCTGACCTTTCCTAAAGTCCCATTCTTCTGTAAGAAAAAACTTAAGCTTGACACTAGAGAATGTTGACAATAATGATCATGTTATTTTAGTATGTTTCTCTCTTCTGACTTTGTCCTTTTATCTTGAGCTGTTGTTTTAAAGGTATAATGGCTTCCAAGAACGAAAAGATTTATTAGAAGAGCCTTTTAGTGAGATCCACCAAAACTTGGGTTGAGTGCTTTCATACAACTTTTGTAAATGGAATTCTTGCTGGTGCCAGAATGCTGCTAATGGCAGCAGATGCCTCAAGGTGAAATCCAGTTACTGCTTCAGAAAATTCACGCTTTGGATGATTTTCTGTTTAGGGACTAGAAAATAGTACATCTATTTTAAGGTAACTTAGTTTAGTTGGGATGGCTGAGAGAAAATAACTTTCTAGGATTACAATATTGTATTTTTAAATATTATATTTTATTATTTTAATAATAATATTAACTGCAAAATTAAATTCCAAATTATATTCTATTAGTATGTATAATTTTGTTGTTAATTTTGCCATATCTGCAGAGAAAATTTGAGGAAGATCATTATCTCTGTTTTCTGTCTTTATGCATTTTTTTTTCCTCACCTGAACTACAGAATGACTGAGTTTGAAGTGGATGTCTGGAGATTAACTGGTCCAAACCCACTGCTCAAGCAGGCACATCTAGAGCCAGTTGCCCAGGATCATCTCCAGATGACTTTTGAGTATCTCCAAAGATGGAGACTCTGGGCAAGCTGTGCCAGTGCTCAGTCACTCTCACAGTAAATAAGTGTTTCCAGATGTTCAGAGGGAGCATCCTGTGTTTCAGTTTGTGCCCTTTGCCTGTGATCTGACACTGGGAGCCTCTGGAAAAAGCCTGTCTCTGTCCCCTCTCTTTACATATTGAGCAGACCTTGTTCTCTTCTTCAGGCTGAACAGTCCCAGCTCTCAGCCTTTTCTCGTAGGAGTGGTGCTCCAGTCCCTTCATCATCTTAAATTAAATTAAAAATGTTTGTGACAGATTCTTCTTAATACCAGAATTAGCCAAAATAGTTTTTTTGAGGAAGATAGTTAACGTTGTCAGGCCCCATTTATCATACTCTTGTTTGTCATCCCCCAGCACAGGGAAGGGATTGCTCTAGTAAAGCTTGTATTATACCATGAATATTGAGTTGCTGTGGGTTAAAAGAGTTACCAGCATTTTGTTGGGCATCTCCTGGGGTTTCTTGTCCTCAATATCTTGATTTACATTGCCTGTAGTGGTTTGGCTAAATGTACCAAGGTTGTGCCAGTCTATTGCACTGACCTTTTTGGTCATTGTCTGGGTAGATGAATGTCACATAAAAGGCACTTTTAGAAAGGTCCAGGTCAAGACTCCTGCATAATTTAGACCTTTCCCTAAAACAAAATTACTTGAAATTGTATTGATTTCAATATTTTATGCTACTTTGCATTCATGTATTTAATGTGTAAACCTTAAGGGTAAAATAACCACCCTGGGGAATAATTCAGATTATGCAAAAAGGCTGGATTAACCCTCTTGTATCCCACTGTGTCACTATTCTGGACATCACCAATGTTTAAGTTTTAACTGATATTTCTAGCAGCTTTTTCTAAAGAATTGTTAAATTCGAGCAAAATATCTTGTGAGAATGGGACACTAAAATTGAGTTACAGCTTTTGAAGTAACTATATGGTAAAGCAGAGCCCTCAGTTTGTCATATGAAAGATGCAGAAATTTGCCTCTTAGGAATTAATCTGATTATAGAGTAAACATCCTAAATTGAAATACTTACTTCTGCTATTACCTTCAACACATTTATTGTAAATGTAATTCTGTTTATACTTTAGGTATATCTTTTATCTACCTTGTTTATGAGTTTAATATTCTACTGAACTGCTTTAAAGTGATCAGATCAGCTCTTCTTAATGAATTCAGTTTCTTGGGAGTCATGGCCTATTCTTTTCTTCCAGCAAGACTAGATTTGTCCTAATTTAGCACTAGATTAATGTTAAATTGTGCTAAACAATTGAAAAAAGACATGTTTATTCAGTGATATCCCGGTCCTCTTCAAAGTCAAAGGGAACTCTTGTCATTCACTTCACTTAAAGGTAAAATTTCATACCTAGCTTTTGGAAGGTAATACTTAGGCTAAGGCTTTGAGGTCAGACCTGCCTAGTTAATGTTTTATTTATTAAAAAAATAAAATAAAAAATTTTGTGATCTACCTACCCTGTGACTGAGCTTTTTGGTACCTTCTCTGTCCTTGTGGCACCCCTGATACAGCTCATAGAAGATTTGGTGCAGCCAACTGAAGTGTTCTGCAATTTAGCAATTTCATAGCACCATGTAAAATTGCTGTGATATGCAGAAACTGATTCTTCAAACTGTGGCAGTGAGATCGAACAGCTTCAGTTATTCTCAAAGGTGTTTTCTAATAATTGCATGTGTAAATCCCCTTAGGTAATTAGTAATTATAAATTAGATTCAGTAATTAATTCATAAAATCACTTAGTACAAAAACTGAATACACATCATAAGTGGAGGTGACTCTCTGTTGACAACTGAACATGAAATATGTCTGAGCTAGTTCAGCAAGTAACAATACTTTTAATCAAATATTCTTGTTTTCTTACTATCTGTGCTATGCAGTTTGAGCTGAAAAGTCTGTTGCCTATCACCAATTATCTGAATAAATTTCTCTATAAAGAAACTCTCATAACTTGTAAAACTAAAATATTTGAAGTCTAACAAGTTTGCTTACATAATTTGCATGTTTTGCTTGTTGATCTATAAATTGCAAAAATGCTTTCTAGTTGCAATATGTCAGTTTTAACATGGATTTTTACTTGTTGGCTTTATTGAAAGTGATTATACATCTTCAAACATGCACTCATGCAAGGAAACTGGGTAACTTTTAGAAACATAGCTGAAAATGTAATCCTAAATTACTTTTTCCAGTCTTACAATTTAACATTCTGAGTGCAGATTTTAGTAGGCTTTAGGGATGTGTTTTAAAACAAGTATAATGTAGCAGGTAGAAAGAAAGTGAAATGTCTCATTAGTATTTTAATAGCACAAGCCTCTTATTAGGCATTATAAATCAACACAGTGTTTTAAAACAATAACCTCACTGAAAATCAGTCAGATGTGCTGGGAGGTGGTATTTTTATTGGTTTTGTTATATTTTAAGTGTTTCCAGCAACTTGATAGGTGAATCTTTGCTTGAAATTGTTTCTGCTTGTGATTGGTACTGCTAGCAAAGATTGCAGGGAATTGGGTACAGGTTTCTTCTGTTTCCTTTGAGGCTTTGACAGGGTTTGTTGTATTTCTTGGTATAAATTTTAACACTTTTCATTTCCAGGTAGACAGATTATTATGGGTGAGAACTAAATACACAGCATAATCTAGCAAATTTTAAGCCGTATCCTTCATTGCTTAAACAGCTTACTATAGAATTGGATAATTTAAGGTTTGTAAATGTCTAAACTTCCCATGAAACTGATTTCTACTAGTTTCTCCTGGAATTCTTCATTCTCTTAAATGCTTAGCTGAGCAGCAGATGGAGATAAAGAGTACTCATAAATTGTGTCTTTTTTCTAGTTTCTTTTTTCTGTCTGTTTCAATAAACAGCACATATTTTTATAGCTGGTTAGGACTATACTCTTGATATGTGGACAGTGTTAAAGGCCACCTGTTGATAAGGTCAGTCAGTCTATGGCAAATATATTTGTGTGCTACTTTCTCATCTTGCCTAATGACTTTTGTAATTAAATTACAGAAACCAAAACATCAACACTCCACTGCCCTAAACCCTTTAGTTGCAATCTATTTTCTTGCTCATTATTTTTCTTTGAAGAAATAAATTTGAGGTTTGTTGATAACTTCTTGAGTCTTCAAGCCAAGATCTTCAAATTTTCATTATAGGTCTGACTCAGCCTCCAAACACAAAAACTTGCTGCCACTACAGGTAGATGTACAAGATGTCAGAGGACTAAAATTGTACCTTATTTTCTCATGTTTCAGGGACAGTATGCCAGGAATTTTCAAGCGCACTGTGGAACTTGGAGTAAATGTAATGATAGTTGATAATCTAGTGGAGGTGACTTGGTCACAGTGAGGTTCATCATGTGGAGTACATGGAGAGTGTGCAAAACCTCCTAATACTTGATTCTGTCCACTGAGTGACCTTGCTTTTTGCTGGAAGGATCACATCTGTTGAGATGTGCACTGTTTTGTGCTACTTACTGAATAGTCTGTATTTGCTGTTGGTACCTACATGTGGGCAATCCACCTGAAAACTACTTGAAACAACAACTTTTCTGTATAAAATGTGACTACTAGAGTCACCACACAAGTTTACAGTAAGGTGTTTATGGATTGAAAGGATTTGTAGCTTCTTTTTAAAGGTAGAGTATGTTCTTCACCATCCAATCTTTTATGCTGTTTTGTTTTCTTTAGCAAAGAGCTAAAGCTGGTGTTGTGGCAGGGTTTAAAGCTACTGTATTTTTACATGGGTCCAGAAGCCAGAAGTTCTTGAACACTGATGTTTGGTTTAATAACAGATTTTGCTTGTTGTAGGCAAGTCACATAAAATCACTAATGAGTGTATGGGAGTGATGATCAGGCACTTTGGAAGGTAGTTTCTCAAAACCTGAATCTGGATGAGTTGTCTGGATTTACATTTTAAAAATCTCTGAGTAGCATAACCCCAGAAGTATGATTTACCTTTTCAAAATAGGTACTTGTGAATAGGGGGAAATCCTACCTCTGGGTAAAACTGATACAAACATTTTTCATGGAATAGGTTTCAACAGAAAAAAGTAACTATGAGCTTTGTTGAGATAAGTGACTATTTTTTATTTTTCTCTATGCTTTTGGACTTTTTTCTTTTTGGTATTCTCTGTCCTTTATGGACAGCACTAGTGCCAACTTTCAGCTGTCATGTGTGACACACTGCAATAATGTGACTGAATGATTAGACCCAAGCCTTGCAGGAAGACACAATCATTCATTTGCCATAACTATTACCTGTCATTTTCATGTTGTGAAGAGCATCTTCTGCTTTGTTCAGCTGTAGCTTTAGGGCTTGGTTTGGGTTTGCATGGCCTGGTTTTGGTAGCAGGGGGGATACAGGGGTGTCTTCTGTGAGAACCTGCCAGAAGCTTCCTTGCTGTCCAGGAGAGCCAATGCCAGCTGGCATTTGGTGAGAATTTAAAGATGTACCTAACAAATTATAAATTAAATTAGTAGTACAGCATAGTTCTGCAGTGGGTTTTCTGATATGGCATAAAAGAAGTGTGGTAGTGGCAGATTTGGTAATGTGGACTTTTTAATCCTTAATATGCTATCTACATGTAGTTTATTTAAATCAGAACTGAAAAAGCTGTGTGTAGAAGTACCAGATGCTGATGGACTCTAGAGCAAGGTCTGCCCCTTTAGCAGATACTGTTACAGCTCTGTTAGTTAGCAGTCTCTCAGATTTCTGCCTGTGTACCAAGGACCTTGAGTTCAGTGCTGTGCACGACGCTGGCCATTGTAGGTGAGCAGAGCTGACATTGCTGCATTGCTGCACTGGAATGAGGAGTGCCCATCTTGCTGAGTGCAGTCTGGGGCTGGGTCACATCATCCCAGCCAGTTGCCCCTTGGTTTACCTGTGTCCCAGTGGAAGGAAGCTGAACTCTGGTGTCAACAAGTTCCAGTTTAACATGTTTTGTTGGCTGATGCCCTCGTGATTGTTCAGGATACGGGGATGAGTTGGGCTTCCTGCTATGTGGAAAAGCATTGGAGGGTTTTTTTCAGACATATTAAGAATTTCTGTTCCTAAGGCGGTTTGGGGTCTTAAGTTATTTACATCTATTTAACCTTCTTGTATTTTTATCTTCCCTGCACCTCCCATCTCTCTAGTGATGCTGCAATTGCACTGTGCTTGAACTGAAGTTGCAGAGCAGAAAGAGGAGGGTGAGGGTTGAGGAAGAAACCAAGCAAGAAAAGAGTGAGCAGGAATGTTCCTTAACCTGTTACTGATTTTGAAATTATAAATTTGCATTAGAGAAGCATGTTAAGTATCTCAACTAGCTCTCTACCTGTGCTGTAGTTATAAGAGTTTATAATGTCTGCTTAAGTCTTAGTTAAAACAAAAAACCAAACAAAACACAAAAGACCCTACCAAAACCCTATTCTATAGCTAGAAATGTGGGGATTTCCTTGTAAAACATGGTGCAGTCAGCAAGTTTTTGTATACTTACATTTGTTACCATTCACAGCAATTTGTATCTATATATATTCATAGCTTGTTATTTTTGAAGGAGTTGCTTTTGCAGAACTGATGGTGTGCTTTTTTCACAAGGTGCTAATACTGTTGTCAGAGCTCAGTTCTGATCTGTGTTAGTTCTTACTGTTCTGGCTAAATTGCAATAGAAACTTGGATGTGAAAATCTATTATTTGACCAAAAAGCCACATTTCCACGTTATACTTGTGAACTACAAATACAATTATTGACGATAGTTTACAGTGCTGTATTTCATCACAAAATATTGCATTCTTGGAAAAGTAATCTTTTTCATAGCCTGAAATTTCACATGGCATTCATGATGGCCTTACCAGAAATCATGTGAAAACAGCTGAGAAATGCAATTGCTTCCTTTTCAAAACAGACTAAGTAGAAACAAGAATAAAGCTGCATTTACAGTGTAAAGCACCATCAGTATTTATCTGAGATGATGTGAGGTACATAATATTTGTAGCTTTTGCTTCAGTGATAAAAAGTAAGACCTTTTTAGATTGGGATCTTGGGAAACATAAGAGGAATAGTGACCTTCCTCCAATTGGACATATTCTTCTTAAAGAAGGAAAAAGATGAAAATGTGGTTGAACATCTTTTTGATGGAATAGTTGTGCTGCTGTGAATACTTCTAAAATGATTCCTGGTGGTGAATAAATTGAGATAGTTGTAAGCACCTCTCTAGTGCTTCTTCTTTGTTCTGGATCATTGCTTGTAGAGATGTTCTTTGTGGATACTGGCCCCTTTCATGGCAAAACCCAACAGAAATAGTTCCCTAGGAAATTCCTTTATTTTTTTGCTGAGATTTACTTCTTCCAGTGGAGCAGTATCTCTTATGCTGCATCACCCAGTTCTGAGGATTTGGGGTGATCCCTGGCATTGTGTGCTCTCCACTGGCAGGGCTGTTTCAGTTCCTCTGGGCATCCTTTCACTTTGTTGTTCAGAAATAACCATTCAAATTACTGCCTTTCTCTTGAGACTTCTTGGGTGTGTTTGCTTGTAAACTTACATGGGTGGGCACATTTATCTATGCCCATATGTTGACTATATCATTAGAGTTTTGTAAGAATAAGGTGGTACTTAGGAGTTGTGATGTATGCTTGAGGTGAACCATCTACTTGGGAGACTTTTCCACACCTAACTGGGCCATTGCAGCAGCGGCTTCTTATTGCCAGGCTCTTTGTGGCCCACATCTGCAGCATTTGTTGCCTGGGCTGAAGGAGATGTCTGGCTGGACACTCATGCACAGCACGTGCAGGTGTGTACAGCTCGTGTGGGCAGGGTGTGCAAGTGCTTGAGAGATGAAGCTGTCACCAGCCAGGGCAGAATGATCAGCAAGAATAACTTTCAGATTTTTTTTCTGTTCAAATGAAAGGCTTTCCTGTCTTATTTTCCGGAGCCAGGTAATATCAACAGGGTATTTCACACACACACACAAAAAAAAGTGTTTTTTAACAGTGAAGTTATTTAGCTTATCTGTCTTACAGTGAGTGAATTCCCACCTCTGATGGCCTGGCTCTTGCCACTGCCAAAGAGTGTACACTGAACTTTCAAACTCCCCTTCCACCCCCTTCTGCTACAGATCATGGAGCCACACCCCAAATCTACTATAAAGAGCCTGGGAAAGAAATGAACAAAGACACAACATTAACATTTCACTGGTGGTTGTGTCTTTCTAGCCTTTTTAGAAAAGCTTTAAAAATAACAGGTCTGGCAAATATTTGCATTTTGAGTTAAAGGAGATGTATGTATTGCTAAGTTTTAAGTTCTGCTTGTGGAGCTCATATTCTCTTGACTGTCAAAGTTTCAATTTGCTGTTGGGAACCAAGGATGTTTCATTAGAAGCAAGACAGAAGAAACCACTTTAGGGTTTATTCGTGACTTTTAAGAATGTGGCTTGTGGTGGTGTGTTGGAGGCTTTGAAGTGGTGACTCATATTGTGCATCATCAGTATCAGGAAAGAGTGCTTTATATAACATTGATTTTTGTATCTTGGTTAAAAATTTCAGACAAGTAGACTACATTTAGTAACAGTGAATGTGATGTTTGAAGAAATACCAAGCTGGAAGTTTGAATGATGCACGAGTAACTTGAATAAGCAGCTTTGCAGCAGGGCAACTGGGAATTTCATGTATTTATTCCAGCTTTAACTGTTATAAGTAATTTGTACTTCCATGATTATTATAATTTTGGAATGGTTTAAGTACAAAATGATGGTCTGTGATATTATTTATGTCAGGTTCTGTATTGGATTTCTCATGACTGATACAGTGATCACGTTTTCCTTAGCTGTCTGTATAGCATCAATAGCATAAAACTTGATCAGCTGGAGCTGTTTTGGAAATAATGTGCTCTGCAAGACAGACCTAGAAGACAAATGTTTTAATTGTGTACTTGCCTCCACTGAAACTCTGACATAGTCCCTAGTATAATGCAGATTTGGATATCATCAATATACTCCATCATCTGAAGGGGTTGTTTTTCATTCATTCTTCCTGTAGCTTTTTGCATACTTTCTTTTTATTATTAATAAACAATATAACTGTGACCAAGGAAACCAGAAGTATTCAGCCTCAAAAAACCCCCCCAAACTCAACCATGGAAAGTTTTGTGAAGTTGTCTGGTACTTTCATGCTGTAACAAAAAGTACAACACAACAGAATAAATAAATCCAACACTTTTTAGAGTTCTGAAGCTGCCTGTTGGACATGTCAGGAAGTTCGTAAAGAAACTCTTATCCAGTTTCAAGGAGGTGTAGGATGGTAGGGCAGGAGTTTTATGACCTGAATGTCAATTTATGCACTGTAGTAAAATGTTTATACCTGTACTTTTCCTAACTTTCACTCATCTACAGTTAATATGATTGTTAATAACAACTCACAGGTGAAATTTCTAAAAGAAATATGGATTTCCTTATAGCTGTAATATGTTTTAAATCTATTTGAAGAAGTCAGATACTTTAAGTATTTCCTGTGGTTTGTTCAAGTGTTTCTCTGACTTTCCACCTTTACTCTTAGGAGCTTTTGAAATCTGATGTTTGGGAGAAGATCATGTGAGGTATTATCTCATGTTTTTCTTTACATTTTAGGTCTCAGGATAGTGAGGTGGGGTTCAATGTCATTTACACCTTTTGTGTCTTGTTCTGGTTTTAGCTTTTGTGTCACCACTTGAAGCCTTGTGCTGTCTTGTGATTCAGAGGATTAAAAAATTATTATTCATATCAACTGCTTATAAACGTAATATTTTTTTAAAGGAAAATTTCTTTCTCCAGAGAAATGAATATGTAAATCCTTTCATTTTACAAGATGAGTCTGCAATAGAAATATGGAGGAATGCAAAATACCTGAATTTGAATGGTCTTTCAGTATTGATGTTAGCCTGCTATATTTGTTTTTGTGCAAGCTACGAGGAGTAATGAAATAGTTTTTTATTCTCTTTCCTTAGTGGTCTGATTTAGTAGGCTCTGCTTGTTAGGTAAGAGAGAAGTCTGCAATCTATTTGGAAAATTCTATTTTGTGCATTGAGACTTGAGTTTGGAGTACAAATGCATGCAATTAGATTTGAAGAACTGAATCCTCTTTCTTGTGCTTTCTTGATGAACTTCAGAGAAATTAAGTTTTAAATTGCTTCTTATTGATTAAAACTGATACAGTGTCTGAAAGGCTTTCATATCTATGGGTAAAGATGAACCTAATCTCCAGTGGAAAACTGAAATGGAGGATGTAGGGTTTGCTGAGTCTGAGCTGAGATTGTAACCTGCATCCCTTAACTCAGTCTGACACAGTAGTTACTGTTCTACCTTGACTACAATCTCACCTCCTCTGTGGGCTGACTGATGAAAGAACTTTCTTTGGCTAAAATCATGTGTGTTGCTTGATAAGAAAGAGCTCTTTGATAAGAAAAGCTGTTTGCCTTGGAATTTCTTGTTCAAATCTCGTGGTGAGTTCTGTGAAGAACATTAGGCTTTTTGTGGAACAGACACATTGGAATTAGTTGCAGAAATCTCTTTGCAATAATGTTGTACCATATGATCTTTTACATTACATCTGAGCCCATTTTTATGGCTACCTTTTTAGTGCAGTGTTTTGAGTATTGAATAAGAGAAGTACAAAACATTGACCCTTCTTTTAGGAAGCAGGTTGTTAAAAATTGGCAGACTCCAAGTATTTTTTTAAGGCCTTGACATTACTATGACAAGTAGATGATAAAGACAAATAGAATTATGGTTCCATTACAAGTATTCAATAAACCAGTATTTTGAATGATTTTGAGACAAGATACAGAATAGCTTGAAAGTACATTTTTCCCCCCTTATTTTCCTGAAAACTGTAGTGGTCACTTTTATGAGGAAATGAAAAAATTTCTGAATGCTTGTTTTTAAATTTGCTTTTGTTTATAAAAAACTGTAAGAGGATCTGGAAAGAAAACTTTTGATCCAGTGAATAGGTGATGAGATTAAAAAGGATTGTGAAAATCCAGGTATATTAATGTTATATGTCTGACTTTCTCTTAAAGATCAGATTCTCTAATGTAAGTGCTAACCTTGATATGAAATAAAGCCTTTTTAAACATGTCAGATGTTAACTGTAATAGTAAAGGTTTCCTGAGTTATATCTTCTGAAAACCTTTGCTTGATGTATTAAGGCTTCCACTTTTCTTCTTTTCTTTTATCAATTAAATGTAGTTCTCTAAAGTATTGAGGAATTAAATATCATTCTGATATATGTTGTGGGGGTTTTTTATTATTTTGTGACAAAAACCTTGTGCTAGTTATTGTTTAAAGGGCTTAAATTTCATAGAAACATCTCTAAGAAAACTGGAATGTTTAACAGAAACAATACCCTGAAAGAGAACCTTGAAATGTGGTGGGTTTGGTAAAGTCCAAATGTCAGGCAGGCTTTTTCTTGCAGGTGCAATGTGACTATGAAAGTTCCAGAATATTGTAAATATTACTGTGAATATTGCACCTTCACAGTAGCTTCTGTGCTTTTTAAAAATACACACTTAAAATAAGTTGTCATAAAATCATCATAGCCAGCAATAAGATCAAGATGTTTATGGAGCAATTTGCTTGTCTCTTGGCTTTCCCAGAGGTAGATATTAACATGCCAAACTTGATCTTTCACAGTTCAGAATTATGACTGACTAGAACTGCTTGTAATTGTTTTACATTTCAAGATTTTTCTCTGCAAGAAAAGGTTATTTTCTTTTCTTTCTCGCTTGCTTTAACATAACTGAACTTCTGTTTAAACCTTTTATTTTTGAGGGGTGAGGAATATTGTTTACGTGAGTGATACTCTGAGATATACTGATTTGTAAGCGTGCTCTGGAGAGTTGTGATAAATTGAAAACATCACTGTTATAGGAGAAATATTCCTGAAATTCCCTCAGTGCTGGCAGATAGTGTGGTAGGTACTCTGTAGTGTAAGGCAGTGTTAGTCCTTTTGAACAGTACAGTTTTCTAATGATAAAATGATTTTATCTTCATTTTTCTGTATGTGATTCCTGATAGTACATTCCTGTGTACTTGTATTCAGCTTCTTGTATTCACCTTTAAAGTAACTAGTGGTATTCTTATCTGCAAACCTCTATTTTCTACAGTTTAGCCCTGAAGACATTTTAAAAATAAACTTGGCACACTACACCCAACTATAAAGAGGAAATTTCAGTGTATTAAAAAAACTCTGCTTGTCTTACAGCTTTTTTAATTTTACTCTATTTGTTTCAGTTCAAGTCACTGAAAAGATGCAGTTAAAAGTTGCTTGATACTTAAATGTGGGTGAAATGCTGGAGAGAGCCTGTTCTGCAGGAGAATGTAGTGCTGACACACCTGCCCCAGGCCCTGCTCTGCTGGGAGAGGCACCCGAGGAGCCCCTTCCCATCCCGGAGTTTGGCTGGCTCAGGGAGGATGCAGGCTTTGCTGGTAGCTTCTGCAGGTGAGAGCCCCATTAGCAAAGAGGTGACAGGCAGCTGTGCCACCTTCAGAAAGATCTGGAGCTCAGATCTGGGAGGTGTCTCAAGGTGTAGCTGCAAAGGGATGGCACCGTGCAGGATGGGAACGCTGGGGGTGACCTAGGAAGGAAGATGATGTCCTTGCTTTCATTGTTTGTTTCCTGTAACTTTCTCTGTCCTGAGTAGAGGGTGAGTGCATAAACTCACTACACTAAAAAAATCTTCTTGAGCACTTCAGTTCAAGTTCAACATGTGTCCAGTATGTACCTCCCAGTGGTTTTCTACATTAATTCTTGCTTGCTGTGTTTCTTGATCTTTCTTTGGCTAGTCCCACCATCCATCCTGATTTTACCCCACAGTTCTCTTGGCTGTGCCATTCCAGAACCTGCATAGACTTTGCCTCTAATCTTTGTGTCCTTTTTTCCAAATGCTTTTGACTTAGGATCAGTATGATACAGAGTTCCTGTACATGTTGAGCAGACTGCTGCCATATTTGTCCATTCATTCATTCATTCACCATTCATTTCATTGACTTCTCCAGATTTTTTTTTCTCATTTTTCAATTAGATTCATGTGGTCACTCTTAAGTACCTGGATTGGTTACTGTGACCATGTATACTTAAATGGAACTGCTTTCCACTGTCTCTCTCTTCCCTAATACAGCAGGCACAGAAGTTATTTCCTTTGTTTTCTTTGTTTTCCTGCCTGAGCCACCTACCCCACCTAATTCCAGCATATGTAGGAGGTTTTGTTTAATATTGAAAGGTCAGCTCTGCAGTTGGACAGTAATGCCCAGCTTGTGTTCTTTGCTTTCCTCCCTGCTGCTCCCTGACAAGAACTCCTTGTTGGTTTTTTTTCTCCTGCAGTGTAATCATAAAAACCTTGGCTGTAGCTAAACTGCTTCTGGGATTAATTAGCATGCTAGGCATATCTTGTTCCCCAGTTTATGCGTGAAAATCCTAAAGCTCTTTCTCTCTCCAAATACTCAGAAAGTTCAGATCAATGCACAGCAGCGTTGAGGTGGATGGTAAGTTGGGAGACAAAAGGGCATCTTGAGAGGTGAGAGATGAGAACAAGTACTGTTGGCTGGGAGAGGGAATTTATTCCATGTTTTCATAACCAGAGTTATGAAACATCACCTGGGTGAAGTTCAGGGCAAAGGGAATGCTGCAGCTGCTGGCAGATCTATAGAGTAAGAGGAGACCTTGCTTATGTTTTGCTTATTTCCTTTTCCTTAAGTAAATAAACACCAAACACTTGTGGAGCCCAGGTGTCTGAGTAGGAGCTTTATCTTAGCCCTTTTCATCTCCTCAGTCTAGCTACAAACATTTATGAAGTTTTGTGTTTGTGGTTTTGGTTTTTTTTCCCTTTGAAACAGTAAGATTCTGTAGCATCTTGTATCATACTGGTAATGCTGGTATTCAAATACCACCATAATATAGTTTGTAGAAGCCACACTCTTTGTCCAAATAATTTTGTTTAGTGCTGTTTCAAAATAACCAAACAGACTGCTTTGCAGTTCTACGAATATGTTGATTTGTACCAAGTTTTGGAGGCTCAAGGTGATGATAGTTAGTCATCGTATTTCATGCATGGACAGGAGTTTAGGTCTTTTGATGGATAAATACACAAGTCATGCGTTCTCATCAGCAGTTTTCTCATAAAGCCTAAACCTAAAAGGTAGCAAAGCACA
This sequence comes from Notiomystis cincta, assembly GCA_013398075.1. Taxonomy (NCBI): domain Eukaryota; kingdom Metazoa; phylum Chordata; class Aves; order Passeriformes; family Notiomystidae; genus Notiomystis; species Notiomystis cincta. The sequence goes on from VZRX01019510.1 coordinate 30,049, forward strand.
AGAGCTGAGCATGAGCTCTTTGTGTACATTGCTGATCATGGATCCCAAGTGTCCTTATCCCTGGTGGCACCCCTGGATGTTTTTAAATGAGGAATGTCTTCCAAATATTTCTTTGTGGTTTCTGTTTACTCACTCAGCCACTCCTTCCATCAGTCCAATAGAGAATTTCTAAAACCAGTAGCAAGATGGCCTGGAGAAAGAGTCCCCTTTTCTAGTCTTGGATGAGTTATTATTTGTGAAAATTACTGCTTTTGTGGAGTTTATTATTTCAGTTACATTATTGCAACTTTCTAAAGCAACTTATAAAATAATATTTACTGTAATTTTAGTTAGGGCTAAATGAAAAAAATACCATAACTTGTGCATTGTATGTACAGTTGGAGTATCACACTGTATGTAGCTGCCATTGGGGGAAAATGAGTTGTTTAAATCTTACTTGATCAAAGAAGCTTTTGGTATGAATTCCAGGATTTTTTTCATTAGGTTTTAAGACAATTTTAACTTGTGTTTTCTCTGAGCAGGATTGGATGATGCCTGTTGTGACTTCACTTCTTTCCTAGCATTGGTATAGACCTGGTTCCTAGAGCAACTGAAGCTAAAAAATAGATTAAGTGGAAAGCTGTGAAGAATAATGGGAAAAATTAGTTTGTCAATATCTGCTATATTAGAGGGAAAGCTATGGGTGCTATTTTTATTTTCACTGTGGTGCTTCAAGGCTGTGTTGTTTCCCATGGCACTTTAAGACAAGTAATTTCACTTGAAGGTGAATGATGTTCTCAAGAGTTATTCTCCAGGACATCATTGCATGGCAGCCACTAGTTAAATTAGATGATTCTTACATTTAATATGAAATCACTCCTGTGTCCCTCTGATTATCTAGTAATTCTACTTTTCTTCAAGCTGTCAGTAAGCTTGGACAAGCCTTTCCTTTTATATTTTAAATGGTATAAGTAAAATTTAGGAAGTTTTCATTTACTCAAATACCCAGACAAGGATAGGTATGAAATTTTGAATAACAAGCTTTTGTGATGAAAGTAAAACCAAGGAAGGATATTCAGAACAACAATGTAGCAGCCCTTTAAGTATCACATAATCTTAAAAAATAAAGGTAACAAGAACAAAAAAGAGCAACAAAAGTTGGTGGACTTCTACAGTGTCTGAAATATGATGCTTGGCTTGTTTTAGACTGACAGGGAAGGTAATTAACTGCATACAGGTTCCTTCTGAGCATGCTGCCTGTCACTAAGCATTTGCATTTTGGGAGCTCCAGTTTGAACACCTCACTTCACCCTATTACTGCAGCACGGACAAGTCATGGGACAGGGCTTTGTCAGTGCTTGGAAAGCACCAGGAAGTAAATAGGAAGTCAGGATGTGTGTCCAAAAAGTACTTTATTATATGGTTCTAGTAATTAAAGTCACCAGTCCTGTTCACAGCACTTGTCAGCAGCCCAGCCTTGCAGGGGTCTCCTTCAGCTCCTCCCTCGGCCCTTCCCAGAGTGAGTTTCTTCCCCAGACTCAGGCCTGTAGGTTTGCAGACTTCCCATGTCCTGCATTTTGGGTATCAGGGTCACTCATGGTGCTTTGTGCTGCACTTTGGCTGGGCTGTGCTGTGCTCACTGACCCTGCCTGGTGCCATCTGACCTGCAGCACAGGCCAAGCTCTCAGTGCTGTGCCAGCCCCCCAGTGACCCTGAGCCTTCCCTGTGCACCATCCCCAGACTGTCAGGCAGCCTAATATCTGGTATCATGCATAAAACCAGAAGATCACGTGATTTATAATTTTTTTTCCTTGACTTTAGTCCTGCATGTTTAGGTAGCCTTCTGGAGGAAGGCAGAAAAAGGAAAAATGTAGGTAAATCTGTTATACAGAAGAAAATGTGTATAGATGAACACTTTTGATTGAGTCAAAACATGGGACTGCATGTGTTTGGGTGAAACGTTGCTCAAGATTTATTTTGTAGCTCAAGAATTCATGCTCTGGGATTTTTTCTTTTTAATGCAACATGTTCAAACCCATGTTACTTGTTGCTTATTGCTAGAAAAAGCCTTTTGAGTTTTCTTTTTGATCTTGAAAGAGTCGATACTTTTATTATCTTCTTGAAACATGCTGACATTCTTTTAAGTAATAGACTGGTTTTCTTGTTTGCTCATTTTTATCTTTCTGCTTTTGCCAGGAGTTAAGCATCTTTTAGAATTTCCTTTTAGAATTCCACTTTCAGAATTCCCAACACCTTCCTTTCTTTCACCTCTTTGGACCTCTGCTTATCTCCATTTGACCTTATAAGCCTTTTTCACTCTATCTGTTCTGTAGTTTTCATTGTTACAATTTTTATTCTTGTTTCCTTTAGAGCAAAACAACCCCCCAAAAGACAGCTGAAATCTATGGGAAGGCTCAGGACATGAACCTAATGAACAAAAGCATCCTAAATCTAATTTGTGATGTTCTTTCTTCTACTCCCTCTCTTTTCTCCTGTGAATTTGCATAGTAAAGTCCTCAGAGGGGGATTTGTTTAGTTTTGCAAAGCAATGAAGCCTTCCCTGTATTTTAAATCTAATGTAATTTTAAAAGACACAGAAACAACTTCATCAGTAAAATAGTAATAAGCTGTAATACGTTGATATGGGCGAGTTAAGCTGCGCCTCTCATTTCTTTGGTTAACTTCAAGGAACAACTGCTGCATGCTTATCACAAGCTTTGATTTCTTTGATTTAATGTTAAAAGCAGTTCTTGCTTTGCAGCTGTTCAAGACTGCCTGATTTTGCTGGGCTGGAACTTTGGGAGTGCTTGGCTTCCTGCCTGGTTTTCAGCAGCTTGTCAGGGACAGATGTTGTGCTGTCTCCTTCTGAGTATTTTAAAGCTGCTCAAGTGAATTCTTCAGACAGCACTTATAAATCCACATGGAGGCTTTTGAAGGCCAATAATTTAAACTGTAAGGCTAAAAATTTAAAAGCTCAAATGGCATATTTGACATGCTATTCAATGAGAACATACACAAAAAAACCCAGTGTCAGCATTTGCTAGTTTAAAAGTACATTTAGAAAAAAACAAAATTCTAATAAGCACTGATAATTATTATCTGGTAATTATGTAAGAATATGAATATTTAGCTCTCCTAATATTTAACTATCCTAGAGATAGCACAAAGTAGAGCAATAACATTGAATATTCACGTTTTGAACCTGTGGATGATTGTCGTAGATTCTCTATGCCTAGTTCACATAATTCCAGATTCATGTACATACTTGAATAAGTAAAATGATTTGCATGTCCATAACTACTAGGAGAATTTTGGCATATAAATCCAAGTCTGACAGTGATGTCAGTCATAAAAATTGTCAGTGTTTCATGTAATTACAGCTTTGGAAATACAAGCCTAGAGTATATTTGTTTAAAAATTGCTCAAGTCTACCATTCTATACCATACTGGCGCAAGGATAGTTTCAAATTGGTAGAAAGAACTCTGATTATTACTGGACTAAAGGAAATTCCAAATAGGACGGCATGTTTTGGGACTTTTTTTAAAATTTTCTCTCAGAAATTTTTTCACGATGCTAAGGATACTAAATTTCTTCTTAACCTTTTTGTATTTTGCCAATCTAGAGAAACTGTTGTGTGAGAGAAGGGATAAGATGTGTAAGGAGGAATTCGAAATGATGACTTAAAGAATGGAAAATTTCACTTGAACAATTTAGTACCAAAATTGGCTAGAAATATTTTTTAGCTCTCATCCTTCTATTTGACTTCAATGACATTTACCATCCTGATAAATCTCCATTATTCTGGGGGAGTTTTGTGGAGTGTCAGCCACTAAAGGAAGTGTCTTGTCAAGATTGAAAAAGGACCAGACCGTTTAAGCAAATGTAAGTGCAGAGGCTCCAAGAGAGCAGAAAGTACTTCAATCAGAAGTTAGTTTGGTTTGGGGTTTTTTTCCCTTCCATGTGCTACTTGAATACATCATATTTTCTGTAGTTATCTCTTTCTCTTATATTTTTTTCCATGAAAAGAGGTATAGGGATTTTGTGTAAATGCATTTTGTGTTTTTTAGTGTCTACTTAGGCTGTAAGAAAAGAAGATAGAAGAGATCTCAACCATTCTTTATTTAGCTTTTTCCTTGTGAATAGGCATGAAGGATGGTCCTGAAGTTGAACTAAACTGAGTAATATGAATTTGTGTTGTCTGTGGTCTCTTTAAAGGGGATTTAAAGGTGTTTGGGCTTTTTAAAATGCATTTATCCTCACATCAGTTTTCTTAGTGGGCTTTTATTGCCACTGTTGTCCATGAAGAACTGATTTATAAAGCAGCATAGTATTTTTGCTTGCCTCATAGTGAGTTCTGGCACAGTGCATTGAAATGCAAGGTTAAACTTACTAAGGGTTGATCTGGAAGTTCAGCAGCAACTTATGCACAGGCACCAGGATACAGTAGCCTGCAAACAAAATAAGCTGTTAATCACATACTTGCACTGAAATAGCCCCTTTCTGTATGACCATGCTTTATTTTATTTGTTCCTATTTCAATATAACCAAGACTTAGGTCAGTATTCTCAAATACTGAATACTTGATACCTTGAAAATGAGCTGCAGATAATTTTGTAATTGAAGTATGATAATAATGGTATTGATGCATAAGGGAAAAGAAAATCTTGCTTCCTAAATCATACCTGTTCTAAAATCTATGGTAACATGCATAAATTTATTCAGTTAACATGTTCCTTCTAGATATACTCAGGGATCTATACATGGAGCTGAGGAGGGAGATGTGACATTTTTAATCTTTTTGTGTTTATGATTTTTTGCTGTTGGTGGTTTTATTTTTGTGTTCTTTTGGGGGTTTTTGTTTTGTTTTGTTCTTAATGCATGTGATGTTCTTGTGGGAGTCACAGGATGCTCAGTGGATGTGAAGGAGAGCTTGGCAGTGCCCCTACCCCAGAGCTGAGTGAAGCAGGATGGGGGTGCTCAGCCTCCTATGGTGGCAGAATGTGCAATTGATCTGTTTTCTTTCACTTCTTAATATTTTTTTTTTTTGTTTTCTCTATAGAACTATATGGAATTTACATAGCTCTTATCTTTCTATGTAGAAACTCAGCTCTGAGGCTTTGCTGTTGCTTCTGTGAAGATTTGTCTCTTCTGCTGTAACCTTTATAGTACCTTTGGAGTTTGTAAACATGCAGTGCTAGGATGATGACCAGTTGTTACAGGCTACGTGTATCTTCATCTCTTCCAGGTTTTTATCTTCATCTCTTCCAGATATTTAAACATACAACTGAAATTTGAATTGTCTATTCTAATTTATACATAAGAAGAAAGTTACAAATCTAATTTATACATAAGAAGAAAGTTACAAATCTGAGTTCATCAGTTTGAGTCATCCTTCAGTCATTTCCTGATTTCCCTAAAGAAATCCCTTTCCCTTACGTACTTCTTTCTGCCTTCAAACTTGTACAATTGCAAATGATGTTTTGCACAGTGAGATGTATGAATGCAGCAGTACATTTTCCTTTCCAAATGTAATCTGTGTTGAATAATGAAAAGCACAGGCTGATCTCATTTGTGATAGATGTAGTGCTAGTAAGGGATCATTTCTTCTCCTGTCCTTGATGAAAATTAGGCTGTCAAAGATACTAGCTGTCCATGTGTTAGCAGATGGGTTTCCTTGGTGCTAAATGTCACCAAGTTTTATTATGGTAATGGCTCAAGGAAGAATTGGTGGGGAATAGGTTGTCATTAGCTAAGCAGAATTTAACAAAGAAAAAGCGTCCTGAGAAAGTTTATTTAGAATGATGTCCTATTATATCATAGTTTATCTTCTTTGGGGTTTCACATTTCTGTGAAAGAAAACAAAAGATGCAAAGGTACATTTTAAAAAAGCAGGAGCCTCCCCTTGTTCATCATCTTAAGTGTCCATTGTAATGAAACCTCCCTATAGTTGGTTAGTTTATGTAGCAGATAATTGTCAGTTTGGATTGAAGAATTCTCTTCCAAATCCACTTTAATTAAAAATCCTGAGAATTAGCTATATGGCAGCTGATTGCAAAATCTTGAATGTAAATGTCATGGTTTAACTTGAGTATTAGCAATAGACAGTGTGATTAATTTGAATTTTGAATCTCTCCCAGATTTGTAGTAAAATGTTCACTAATTCTGATATTAGACCATGCCTAAAATCTTCCAATTTTTTGTTTAATTTTTTTTGTATTAACTTATGGAGACAGTCACAATAAGGTGACTATTTAAAATATATGCAAAACTCTGAATTTGAATGTTACAGATGGTTGATTCTCTGAATTCCTTCTCTTATGAAGCAAGCATTAACACATGGCTTCAGCACTGAATACAGGTTTAGAATATCTGCTATTCCAGAGGTCCTTAGAGATAGTAACTATTGCATTTCTCTAATTAAGTCTGAATAAAAAAATGATTTTGAGTCACCTGTGCTTAACTAAGTAGGACTTACAGTACATCAGACTGTCAAATATTTACCTCCCCCAGCCAAGAAATGCTTGTGCAAACTGTTTTTCAGCATTTTGAATGCAGCACTAGTGAGCACCTAAAAGGGCTACAAGATGAATACACATTTGGGGTACCCTTGCTGCCCAAAGAATAAGCATTAAGATCAAAAGAAAAGGAAAATAGAAAAAAGACATGCATTTCTCTTGTGCTTTCTGCCTAGTAATATCTGTGTATCTTGTGATGAATTGCTGTAAGGTTTTGTTGGTTCTGTTTAAGCTAACCAAGCAAGAACTCTTCCAACAAAACCAGCCCTACATTTTGCAAGTCATAGGTCACTCCTGTGAGCCTTTTTGTCTCATGCCTGCCTCTGCCACTTGTGATCTCTGGTCTGTGGTAGGCAGGACATGATGTCACTTCAGGAATCTGTCACTGACTTCTAGCTAAGGAAGTTATGCACAATGGACATGTTAAAAAAAGTCTGTAAAGATGGGGAGACCCTTTTAAAGGTCTTTAATCTCATTCTTCTGTTTTTCAGGATAGTGATGGGAAGTAATTTTGTAGTCCAGGTCCTGGGATTGAATAAAAAAGTCTTAGAGTTGGAATCTCAGGGAAATCTAGTAATAATGCTGTGCTGGGTCTGGCTGGGGTGGTGCTATCAATTTTCTGTCTGCATAGCAGTTGTGGGGCTGTGTCTCACACTGGTGGCAGGGTTGTGGGGGGACACAGCCAGGGCAACTGACCTCAGCTGACCAAAGGGGTGTTATGTGCCATGCCATGTGATGCTGTGCTCTGTAGTGAAAGCTCAGGGAAAAGAAGATTAAGGGAGAGGATGTTTCTGGCTGTGGTACTTGTCTTCACAGTCAAGTGTTATCTGTGCTGAGGCTCCTCTTCCCAGGAAGCCTCTGGACCTCTGTCTGCAGATGGGGAGTAGTGAACCAAGTCCTTTTTGCTGTTGTTAAACTGTCATCATCTTGATCCATGGGTCTGTTTACCTTCCTTCTCTTTTTCACTTCATCCCATGGGAGAGAGAGTGGGTCAGTGGCTGGGTAGGTGTTCAGCAGCTGTCTGGAATCAACTCACTTCAAACTCCTTCACTGGACGACTGGTATTAAATAGGCTCAACAAGCTGTTGTAGATTGAGGATGAATGTGAGGCCGTGTTCTATGAAGTAAGATGATGCAGTCTGCTGCTCAGAGACAGGGATTTACCTGGAGAATTGCAGGATAAAGGATGTTTAAGCATGCTTCAGAGGGTTGGTGTAGCTGATTAGGATGGTCCTGATCAGGCTGGTGGTGTTGAAGGTGCAAGACAGGCTTTTAAACTAAGTTCTCTGGAAAGAAAACAACAAAGTGAGGCTTGTTTGGTTGGTTTCAGTTTGTTTTGATTTCTTCAGAGGAAGTTGATGCTAGTGGTATCTGCTGTTGCTTTTTGAAAGGGTTTATGTAGTGAGCAGATGTCACTTGGTGACTGTCAGACTGTTTTGTGCTCAGCTGAAGGAGTAAACAAACTATTGGAGAGACTGTGTGTGAGGATTTGGAGTGTGTTTCTTTAGAATGCTTTGTCTTTGTAACCTGTATTTAAAGAGTGAGAGTTACAGAATGGAAGATTGCTGTATTGACTTGTCAGTGTAGGGTATTATTAATTACTGACTATGTCTTGTGAGCAAATTGATATAATCTGACTGTAGAGCTCTTTTTCTGCATGGGTAAGTGAATGCATTAGGCTATAAACAGATGTCTCAGACCTTCTACTTTAATATGGGAAGAATTAAAGTTGGTGAGCAGGTTCCACAGTAAATAAAATTACTAGGTCATCAGATAAATGTTTAATGCAGAATGCAGTTCATCTTCATTCAATATCTTAACACCTGAGATAAATAGGATACTTGATGCGTTTTAGTGTTCTGTTCAAATTCCTTTCAAAATGAAGCAGATGCAGCTTCATCAGTTTTTACTTGGGAGATTTCTGGTATCATATTGCTACATATCAGCATAATTAGAGATGCATACTCAGTGCAGTTAAAATTGTATGTTTACAAGATGTAAATGCAGTTCTAGAGCCATGAAGTCCAGGAATTAAATAGGAATTAATCTGGCAGAAGCAAAGTCAAGAGAAATTACTGAAAGCAAGAAAAGGAGGTCTGAAATAAACTTGTTTGGTTTAGTTTTATACTGTCTGTTACTGACAGGCAAGCAGGGCATTCATAAGGCTCTGATGAGCCGTGGGAAGGGCTGAGATTCACACAGAACTAATCTGCTCATCAAATGAGTCCATAACAGCTGAACAACACCATAAACATTTTTCATCTGTTTCAGCTGTTTACTATCAATAGCTTTTGCATATTGATGAAAAAAATTCACTTCTCAATCTGTAATCTCTGGCAGATTTACTAATGCTGTAATTATTTTGTTTTCAAGGTGTGTATAATAAGAGCACCTTAGGGTGCTGAGTAGAATCTTAATAGCTGGCCCTGAAAAATATCTTAGATTGTCCAGTAGATTGTCCCACCTGCTCTTTGTCTTTCTCTTTCAAAATAGTATTTATGCCATCAGTCAGCATTAGTTCTCCCTCTCTCAAAGAGTTCTGCCTGAGACTCCATGGTGACCTGCTTTGAGAGACTGTATCTTCAGATTTGTATTTCAGTTCAGAATGAGTTTTACAAAATGTCATGTCAGTGAGTTTGGATGTTATACTCTAAAGTTGAAAGCCTTTAAAATGCACAGTAAATACCTAAACTCTATTTGACACTTAGGAAGGTACTAGCAGCAAGCCAGGAAGTGATATAAAGAAACTTTAGTTTGCTCATGTAATTATAGGGGGTGAAAAATCTTAGAAGATGTAAGAATTAAGATAATATGGGAATCAATTGCAAAGTATATGAAAAATTTTAAGGGAACCTTTATATTTAATGAAGTGTCAATACATGAGGTCACTTCTCTCAAAATGCAGCAGTCTTGGTTTTTATCCTACCTGTTTTTTCTGTTCCTCTCTCAAGTATTATTTCAGCTTACTGGGAAAAAAGTGATTCTCCAAACTGCATGAGTCTGTTTTAAAGATACTTTTATTACTTTGTGGTTTATTGTAAACAGGTCAAAATAATAAGATGCTTTCTGTTGCATATTTTTAACTTAAAAGGTTTTAACTTCGAGGTCATTAATGAATTGCATGTTACAGCTTGGCTCATTTAGTGTGTTCCCAAGGAAAAAAGCCTGAATTGCTGCCCCTGCATTCAGCTGGAGTGGAGTGTGCATTAAACTCTGCCTCACCCCCTGTGCTATTCTGAGCTTCTGCACGCAGACAAGCACTGAGTTCAGCCAGGTACACCAGCAAAGCCTTGATGTCCTGGCCATGTCTGTGATGGGATGAAATCACCTTGCAATTTTAACAAACATCAGAAAAAAACCTTATAAATGGGGAGGTTTTCAGGGGAAGAGTTGAGCTGACGCAGTGTATGGCCTTCAATTTGACTCACACAAACAGGGCAAAGAACGTTTTTGCTAATATGACTTAAACTTTAACTGCAGGAATTGGCAAAGGCTGGAATGTAAGTTCTGTGTTAGAATGACTGTGAATCCCTCCTGACTCCACTTCCAGCCTGGAGCCCCACACTGGTGGGTGTACAGCCACAGCTGAGGAACTTTCCTGTAGTAGGGCTGTAGTGGCTGTGACTGAACTGTGCCCTTGCATTGCTTCAAGTCTCCCAGCAAAAATGAGTAAGCTGTGTTCACAGGCACAGAAAAGCTCACTCCTGAGGTAGTTAAATGAGTTGATTTGAATCTGGGGATAGGAGTTTCTTTCCCACGTATTCTGGAGCACTTCTGTGGTGGCTATATGTTTCTGTTACTTTTAATAAGAAGTTTTATGTTTAATAGCATTTTGCTAATTTATGTTAGACAGGAGTTAGTTTTGATTGCCAAGTGTTACACATACAAGCTTTCAGAAGGAGAACTGCTACAAAAATACCCTATGAAAGTATTGAATTACAAGATTTAATTTTTTTTTTTATGGTCAAATGCCTGTTACCCTGAAGTCAGGCAATTAGATTGTGTTTTCCAGTACCATGTACCTGGCAGTGAGCATGTCATATTTATAGGTAAAAGCAAACTAGTGATGAGTCATGTGATAGGAGCTAAATATGTGAATTTCCACAGTCTGTTCTATTATAGATATATTTTGTTATTTAACATCTAACATACTTAATTTTGTGCTCAGTTTTTATGGAAGTTGTCCTACCTAGAGGCTACTGTTTTGTATATACTTTAACTGTTGCACTTGAATATTGAAATATTCTGAATTTAAGATAGCTTGAGAGGCAGAATTAGTTAAATAAAGCTAAACAATGAGTTGGTGTTTGAGATGTAATCCAGTGAAATATTTTTAGCAAGCCTGGTGTTTTTCTGAAAAGTACTATATGACAACATTTGAAAAACATACCTGTCTGACAGAAGGGCTAACACTGAATAAATGCAATATTTGGGGTAGATAATCACGAAGTGATACCCAGTGAAAAATGAGAGAGGAGCCTCTAGGTTTACTGCAACAGGGACTCAGAACTCCCTGACAGCACTGAAAAGCTGTTCTTTCTTTGCTGTCCCTGTGGGTGTGTTTTAGGGAAGTGCAGTCGGGCGAGTTGCTGCCAGCAGTTGGAGTGCGATGGGATTGTGTCATGTTTCCGACAAAAGCTTTGCTGTGCAGCCACATGACTGCGGCATCCAGAAATAATCACATAATCTCGCTGCTAGAGGGCCTGCCTCAGACTCACAGCACAACTCTGTTTGGAGCCTAGCTGATCTTGTCTTTTTAAGCAGAAGATGGAACTTTATAAATGCACTAGGCCCCTTATATTACTTGTCTGGTTTTTATCTGCCAGATGTTGTATGAAGTGAGTTGTGTATTTAAAAAGACATGAAGTTGTATGAATACATAGTATATTTTTTTAAATGGAGTTTTGCTTTAGAGGGTGGATCTTAAAATTAAAAATATTTTCAGGTTATTGCTTGTGAAAAATAATGTATCTGGGAATAGTTGCAGATAATTGAATTTCTATTTTGTTCCTAAGGTTATGTTTTTTACTTCTGCTGGCATTTCTGAAAATCTCAGTAATTCTCTTATGCAACCACTGGCAGCAATAATATGCTTTGAAAAAGCATGAGAGACCCAGTCAAAGCTACAAGAGAATTTAATGTTTAAAAATAGGGAAATCTATTGAGCAACCAGATCCAGTGAAAGATGCCCCTGCCCACAGCAGGGGGGCTGGACCAGATGTCCATTAAAGATCCCTTCCAACCCAGCTTGTTCTGTGATTCTGTCAAGTGTTACTATGTTCAAAATTATATGTGTTCTGAAACAATTACTGTTTTTTTACTACTTGTCTTTCCTATTTAGCTGGCAAAGGGAGGGAGATAATACTTGTAAAATCTGCCAGGTTTTTATGCAAAGTGTTGTTTTCTTGGTTTATGTTTCGTGGTGTGTTTTTTTTTTTGAGATGGAATGTAATGTTATGTAATTGTAAAAGACATATATGGGTTTGTTGGGGTTTTTTAGTTCTGTGTTCAGCACAGCAGCTTACTTTCCCCTGCTGTATGCAACATTTAGAAGGCTGTTGGGAAGGGATGCTTTAGCTTTTTTCAAGGTAGGTTTCTCTTGTCAATTGAGATTATGAAGACGGTTCTCCTGTTTTGCCTAACTAAAAAAAGAAAGGAGGGAGACTGTCTGCCCAAAACTTGGCTGTGTAAATGCTGAAGGTTGTTCTGCAAGTTTTGTATGTTCAGTGGAAGGGGAAGAAAAAGGCTGGTTAAAACTGCCACAGTTTTATGTGGTGAAGTCTTACCAGCTGACTTTATCTTCTGTCTTGGGTGGATTTTCTCATTTTTGGCATCTAGATTGCCCTTATCAAACATACACTTATGAGCACTTGCCACTTGTTGAAGGCTGCTTCATAACCAGGTGTCCAGTGGAGTTACCCAAATGTGTGATTATGTAGCCATTACCTCCTAGGTATCAAGATGTTTGCAAGTGATTGCTCTGGCTTTAAGCTTCTGCTCTGCTTGGGTGAGAGATGCTGCCCTGGAGTGCTGTGTCCAGCTCTGGGGCCCCAGCATGGGGAGGACATGAAGCTGTTGGAGCGAGTCCAGAGGAGGCCAGAGATGCTCAGGGGGCTGGAGCATTCTTTGATGTGGGGACAGGCTGAGAGAGCTGGGGTTGTTCAGCCTGGAGAAGAGAAGGCTCCAGGGACACCTCATTGCAGCTTTTCAGGACAGAAGGGAGGCCTAAGGAATGATGGGGACAGACTTTTTAACAGGGCTGTTGTGATAGGACAAGGGGTAATGGCTTTAAGCTAAAATAGTTTTGATTTAGGTTGTATATAAGGAACAGATACTGTGAGGGTGGGGATGGTGAAACACTAGAGCAGGTTCTCCAGGGAAGTTGTGAGTGCCCCCATCCCTGGAAATATTGTAGGCCAGGTTGGATGGGGTCTGAGCAATCTGATCTAGTTGAAGATATTCCCCCTTAATTGCGAAGGGATTGGGCTAGACGACCTTTAAAGGTCTCTTGCAATCCAAACCACTCTGTGATTGTAGTAAAAGTGTGGAGGATCAACTTCCCCATTCACTTTCAGTTGCCTGTTAGGCCTTAAGTGAACTGAACACTGAAGTTGCTTTTTTTCCAGACACCTCTTTTGATGATAAAAGCAAATGAGGGATAACTTTTAATGCTTCCAAATTATGCAACAGCTGGTGTGTGTAACTGTTGTTTTTATGGTTATTGCTGTCCTCCCCATGTTCAGTAATGCCAAGAGTCTCATTTTAGAGTTGTGTCTTTTTAGGACAAAACACAATATACATATAGGTAGCTGCGCAATAAATTGTTGATGTCAGTGCTGCCTTAAAACCTTTCTACTTTCAGTGTAGAGACCATTACAATGTGTGTGTAGAGTTTCAGATGTAGTGGGCTTTAAAATGTGAAATATAGCTCTTCTGTTGTATGAAATGGTTGCTGTATACATGAAAAATTATTTCAGCAAAGCTTTCTGGGCTTTTTTAACTTGACTCACAAGTAATAAAAGTGCCAGATGATAAGAAAAATCTTGTGAACAGGTGCTCACAATTTTTTTTATTCGAATGTCTCAGTAACTTTTCTTACTGCTTATTCATTTTTTTTTTCTTTAGGTATTTATTGTTTGAAATTATAAAAAAAGTTATGGTAGCAATACATTTTAAGCTCACTGAAGGGTTACCACATCAATTCCTCATCTAACTGAGACTGAAAGCTTCAGATTTAGCTTATTTCAGTCTTAGTTACATGAAAAAGCTGAGTTTCCTTAGCTGCAAGAGTTTCAGATTTGTACTTCAGGCAGGGTTGAACTTTGGAATTAGCTTGGATTCTGTCTCTGCAGGAGCATTGTAGTGATGGTGCTGCATGTGGGGGCACGAGCTCTGTTAGGGAAAGGTGCAAAAAGCCTCCCACTAGTTTAGAGTAATTTAATTTTTAATTATAATATCTTTTATCCAAGAATCTCCAAGTGCTCTATAAACACTTACAGCTTTTTTCTCAAAATGTTCTTCTGTATTGCAATGCTTTGCAATAAGGGAGTGCTGTGAGAGTGAAATGTTACCTTAATTTTCCACACACGAGATGGGCATGTTATGTGTCTAGTGCAACAAATGTTCATGATGACACGAGAATGTGAGTCACTATGTAGACCAGTTTTATTAAACTTAATCATACAGTTGCAGGCGAAAATAAAAGGCTGTAATCATATTGTTCAAGTCCTTGAAATGTTCCACAGTCACAGAGGGATTCAGTGCTGATGCTGGTAGCAGACATTGATACAGCAGTTGCCAGGCCCAAAGCTGATAGTTTTCTCATCGTTCACCAGACATGAAAGTTAAAATAGGATTAAAATCGGGGATGTCCATTCCTTATTTAATCCATTTGTTGACTCATTCTGCTTTTTCATCTTATTTTTTAATACTATTATGTACAGCCTCTGAGTAACGAAAAAGTTTGTAAAATGGCTTTTGAAGAACTGCAGTGTTTAATCACTTGAATAGCAAGTTAGAAACCTAAAAGTAACACAGTAAGAGAAAACAAACTAATTGAATGATACTACAAATCTCAGCTGCAAGAGTTAAGAGGATGCAAGTTCTGCTGTTTCCTTGGGCGCCTCCTCATTTCTCTGTTTCCTTTTTTTTACCCTTGTCTTATTTAATCAATATGGTTTTCAGCTTACTGCTTCTTTTTATCATGGTTCCTTCCCCAAAATGTCACCAGCCTAGCAGTGCTTCAGGTTACAGTCTATATCACATCAGCTGCCTAAAACTGTAGCTGGAGTTACTGGCTTTTGTTCCTACCTGCCCAATATGCCCATTTAATAATGTACTTGTAAAAAGCAGAGAACTTGATATGGAAACATTTGCAATGTTTTAACGGTGTATTTTTCCCCCAAAACTGGGCAGCCTTTGGTGGAATAACAGTTTTATTTCAATGACAAATCAGTAGAATAAGTTTCTTGGAGATGTGGTTTCAGCAACAGAGAGGTCTTGTGTCATAAATCTGAGAACTGTGAAACACAGAAGTTTGTAACTGAGCTTTTATGAAAGGAGTAAAGAATAAGAAAGCTTTCCATGAAATATTCTTGATTGAAAGAATCTGCTCTTCCTTAGAGGCATGTGAACATCTCTGTATAAACAAGGAAAGCCAATACAAATATGAAGGCTGCTTGTTTGGGTATCTTATTTGTTGTGTTTCCTCTAATCCTCATGCTGCATCAACAGTTGTGTATCTGTGAGCATCTGTTAAATTAACTCTAGTGAAGAATTCAAGAAAGGAGAAAGACATGGCAATGCTGCAGAACATCAAAGAAATGGAGGTTCCATGGTTTCTTAGGTAGCCTGGATTTGTTTTTTTTTTTTTTTTGTGAAGCTTGAATTAATTCAGTTACTTACATTGTTGGCATACTGTGTTTTTTCTTTGCTTTTATGAGTAAATAATGAGGAAAGTTGTATGTAACATTGTAAAGATGAATTGTGAATTTGATTGGTTCCATACTTTCACTTTGGCTGGATTTAGATGAATCTAAATTTATAACTTCCTATTTTCAGGTTTGGGTTTTGGCTCCTTTTCTGCCCCGAAACCTTATTTTTAAATGTATGTGAAGAATCTCTTACTGTTTTGTCCAAAATATTTTCTTTTTCTAAATTCCTACTGTATAGTCACATTCCTCAGAATAAGTCCATGTTTTTTCTGTTTTCACCTACAGTGAGGAAAATGGGATTTTCCAGTTCTGCAGTTTAGTGGCAGTTCTCAGTTCCATTGGTTTCTATGCTAAAAATGCAAATTTTTTAGCATATTTGTTGTCTTGAAGGTTCATTTTAATTCAAATATGTGATCATGAACTGAGATTATTGTGCATTAAATTACCACACATTAACTGTGGAAGCCTGCTTCTTACCTCATTTTCCTGAGTCATGATTTTTCTTTTGTGCTTTCAAGCATGTAACAAATGCTACTGCAAAACACTTGGTATGATTGCTGCTAAATTGTCTAAGTGCTACTCAGCTCCAGGGGTGAAATAACCAAGGTGTCAGGCTCACAGTGCTGCTTTCTGCTGGTTCTGCCTGGGTCTTGCTATGGGGTAACAGTCCACCTCTGACCACCCTGAGGCCTCCAGGGATGTTGGGCTGAAAGGGGCATCATTTCTCTGTAGAGTCACTTGTTAGACTTCTCCCTGCTTAATTTGTGCCTTTGGTTTATCTCACAGTTAGTGTGTGATGGTCTTTTGAATCACGATGTTTTTCTTATATATAGATAAAAAAAGACTTAATGGGTTCTATACTTTGTATGCTACAGTCATTTGTCTTGATTTCTTGGGTTTTTATTCAATTTCTAGTCTGCAAATAAAAACCTGTCTTAAGTGTCAGTGTGTATTTAAAGATACTTTTATTTACATTGCCTCCAATGTAAACAATATGCAGCAGCATCTTTTCAGTATCCTTTTAGCAGAGGATGCTAATAAAGATTGGTTTACTAGAACAGACACTTAGTTTTGATAATTTTCTTCATTATTTGCTGCAGAGAGCCAAGTGTTAAGCACACAGGAGTCAAGGTGAGGCCGCCCCAGCCCCGAGCAGAGCAGGACAATCCCCTCCCTGGCCCTGCTGGCGATGCTGTCCCTGATGCCCCCAGGACAGGGATGTCCCTCCTGGCTGCCAGGCCACTGCTGGCTCATGTCCAGCTTGCCATTGACCAGGACCCCCAGGGCCCTTTCCAGGCTCTCCAGCCTCTCATTCCCTTGTCTGTCTGTACATCCAGGGGTGCCCCATCCCAGGAGCAGAAAGCAGCACTTTCCCCTGTTGAACCTCACATGGTTGGTGATTGCCCAGCCCTCTGATTTGTCGAGGTCTCTCTGCAGGGCCTGTCTGCCCTCAAAGGAGTCAGCTGCTCCTCCCAGTGTTGTATCATCTGTGAACTTGCTCAGCCATCCAGGTCATTAATGAAGATGTCCATCACATGGTGTTTTTATCCAGCTGTGTCCTGGACGTTTTATCCAGCAGGATACTGAGGGACAGCGTTGAAAGCTTTACTGAAAACCAAAATGGTTACATCACCTGGCTTCCCTTGATCAGCTAGGTGTGTTGCCTTGTCAAAGGGTAGCAATGCTTTATAAGTGGGCAAAATGCCAATTGCTGTCTGATTAAAAGAAAATGAGCAACAACTTGAGCTGTCCTCCTGTGTTCTCTAAGTTGTTTATCATCATTGAACCTATGAATCTGTTACCAAGCATGTGCTAAATGCTACAGGAATACCATGTTATGTTTTTTGCTTGTTTTCTGGAGAAGTTGGCAGAGTTGGCAACTCTAGATTGTCTTTTTCTGGCTGGTTCTCCTTCGCTGTTGAATGTTCCAAGAGTAGCATGTAGTCACTTGACAAAGACAAAGTACTTGTTGCTCTGCAGCAAACTGTTGTGAAGGTTATACCTACAAGCAGAAGCCAGCTTCTGAAAGCAAAATGTCCTACTAGGTCTGATAGTATGTTCTTAGACTTTACATTCACATGTCATACAGATCAAAAGGTATTTCTGAAAAGGAGGTGAGCAACAGCAAAACTGAACACTTGAGCAAGTAGACAAGGAGTTCACCCAGTGTTGCAGAAGGGCAAGGGAGGAAGAGCAGTGTGGAGCTGGTGGCCTGTCCAGGTGTGCTGAGCCAGTCTTTTTCTTGCCTTTTCTTTGTTGGGAGTTTTTCCTTCTGGCTTTTTCTTTAACACTTGCTGTGAAGTTGAAGTCTTGGAGCTGGAGATGATTTCTCAGAATGATTTGGGAGCACTGCAGCACAGCCAGATCATGATGAAGCCTATGGTAATATAAATATTGTATTTAGGTTGGTTATTAAACTGTAGAGAAGGACACAGCAGTTTTTTGAAAACTCTAATTACTTAGGTTATTGACAAGCTGGAATGAAAATAGTTGCTTTGCCAATAGCCAAAAAATGGAAGATAAGAATTATGAGCAATGGCATAAAACCTGTGAATGCCCACTTTTTTTGGTATTAAGACTTTGTTGTCATATCCAGCTGAAATGTGTTCAGAGTTGTGTTTCTATCCACTCTTTCAAGGTGCCACTGAAAAAGTAGATGTTGCAAAAAACTGTTTTTGTGTATGTGAGATAAATAGAATAAGCAAAGAGTTAAGTTTTATTTCAGCTTTGTAAGAGGCATTCTGTTTTATCAGTTCATTATCAGAAATCAGTTCAATCTGTCAGTTTGGTGCTTTATGTGAACTTTTCCAATGGCAACCAGCAAAATTTTTTTCCCCTTGTATATAAATCAGTAAATCTGTCAAAGTCTGCCTTCAGCCTGGCTGTTCATCCATATGCTGCAGAATGCTGAAAGAACAGGAATGCAGCTATTTCTTAGACAGAACTATTTTACTGTGTTCTGGAATGCTGGATGTGGAAGCTAATTAGCATTTTTTTGAAATTTCTTCGTAGTTTATTATTACTCTGTGCAAAATTTCACCTGGGTATATGCAAATGAATTCATATTTATCTTGGTAGGGTGGTACAATGTCTGAATGGCAATGGCTTACAATAAGAAACAGGATGGGTTCATTTTCTAGCATCTTACAAAACAGTTTCTCTAAGCAATTTAACCTTTTCTGTGTGAAGCAGGCACTGGGGAACCTTATGTATAATGCTACATTATAATAGGTTCTTGCACATAAACCAACTTTAAGCATTTTTTTCCCTAGTATGCTGCAGAGGTTCAGTAGTTTGTTTTTAAACTGAGCCAAAATAACCATAACAGCTTTTTGTGGGTTTAGAAACCAGATGTCAGGATTTTCAGAAATGACTCGCTGCCCAAGTGCTGTATTTGAACTTTTTACTGGTGCAGATGTGAACTGTGATGGATTAGGGCATCATCTGATTATCTAAAATTATTTTGCAGCTATCATATCAGAAATTTATATAATAAAATAATACAGCTTTTTATGGCGATGTACATTCTAGTGAGAATCTCCTAGGATGCTGATTTTAAGGAGAAAAATTTAAAACCACCACAAGAATAAACCTTGAAGGTATGTGAAAACTTTCATTCCTCTTAGAGAACTCACATTTCTCTTTTCTTCTCAGTCCTCTGAATTTGCTGCACTGTGAGTTTTGCCATCATGTCCAAGAGACTCAGTAAATTCAAGGCATTAGGGAAAATAAATCCACCAGTGTATTACACTCAAATGAATGCATCCTGCAATATGTTACTACTAAAACTACTTACACTTCGAGCAAGTAATTAAATTCCACTGTCTAGATTTTTTTTTCTCTTCAGAATGGGAAGTGTCCTTTTCACTTTTCTGTCTTTCTTATAATCAAAACAACATATGTTGTAATTGCTGGTTTCTTGATGAATTCTCAGTAATAATCATGAACTGTTGCTTGTTGTTTTTGACTTGATGCAAGAATATTGGTGTTGAATGAGATATTGCCAATATACAAGTAAGGATTAGGTTTTTTAGGAATGTGTTTAGTATATTCAGGGAAGCTGTATTACAGGCAGAACACAGCTTGAATCCAAGGTTTTTCCATCAGTTATTGGGGAAAAAAAGTGACAGATGCTTTGCCCCAGTAGTGATGTAGTTTTCAGGAGATTCTTCTCTCTCTCTCTGCCATTTTCTCTCTGTATCACTGTCCCACCAGTGTTTAATCTTGATTGGTTTGATCTCAGTTCATAGGCTTCTTTCTTGGTGCAAAGCTTTCAGGGCAAGCTTATGGCAGAGGCCAACTAAACCAGTACATCTGTGTCCCCTAGCATATGACTACTACTTTTACTTAAAATTAGCCTTGGTTCTTTACCTGTTTTTCTGGGTGGGTTGGTTTATTTGTTTGTTGTTTTGGTTTTGGAGGTTTGGTTTGCTTTGTTGTTTTCTTTGTTGTTTGTTTGTTTGGGATTTCTTTGATAAGCCAAGGCTGCTAATCCATGTGTAATTTTGGAGCTGTCAGGTATGATGTCAGCTTTTCTCCTTCAGTCTGTTAATATTTTTCTGAGGAGAAAGAACATGTTGGCAGAGGGCTGCCTCAGCAGCCTGATCCTAGAGGACAAATGGGAAAATCAAGGAACAAGAGCTTCCATGAATGAACACATCTTGTACTTCAGAAGTATTTTGGCATAGCTAAGCCATCTGCTGCATAGAACTGAAAAGTTCTGAAGGCAGTGTCTGCAATATGTTGGTTCCAGGCTGTGCTTTATCTTTGCAGGATTTGGTCTTTTTACTTTGTCTTCATGGTCTCATGCAGGGCCTTTCTCCTGCACAGGTGTGGACTCATTAAAACTGGAGCAGATTCTTAATGCTCAGTTCTCAGGGAATGGGCTGTGATTTGTCTCTACCAAACTTTGGGTTTCCTCTGCACTCTTTGGCATTACACTTTTCCCCCTTCTCTTTCTGGGGTGCTGTGGCTGCTTACGCCTAAGTCAATTTTTTTCTTGGCACAAGCTGACAGAAAAACCTGAGAAACAGTCTGCAAAACTGCTACTTTTGACTCTCTTCCCAGCTAGGAATGGTGCTGATTTTATGAATGGGGAAAAAAAATCCACAGAGCATGTTATTCCAGTCTAGGTGGAGTTTCTGCTTAGGCTGGGTAAGGGTTTAAAAACCTCCAAAAGAATTCAGTACGTCATGTGGGAATGTGAATCAATAAACTGCCACCTAAGGAAACTCAGATAGATTTAATTTCTCGCTGAGAATGTATATTCATATGTCTTCAAAATATATAAAAGAATATTAGTGACTGGGGTGGTAAATTTGTGATAGTCAGTGATTGAGAACTAAGAGCTTTGTAGAGCACTGAATCCAGACTTTCTTTTGGTTTTAAGGGGAAGCTGGCATGGAGTGGGTTATATTCAATATTATATTTATAACATACCTTATGCACAAAACCTTTTCTCATTATCAGATACAGTGAATATATACCATCTTTTATTATGGTTTTTACAGGCCACAACACAACCTTGGGTATAATTACTCCCTCTGACAGAAATCTGATGTTCTGGGTTCCGTGCTCAGTTGACATGTTGCTTTTCATGTGCTCTTGTTGTCATCATAAGTCCAGTTTAAATGCCTTATGTCCAAAAAAACCCACACTCTCTGGAGTATCCCTCCATATTTTACATTGTTAAGTCCTTTATGGCACAAAAGCCTGAGTTCTTTGGTGAGGAGCAGTGTGTTTTGTGTTGGAAGGGTGAGGGAGGCTGGGAAATGGAAGAGTGATGCTGTAGAAAGACTTGGAGGTACAATGCAGGCAGATGCACTTCATGCACATGGGGAGAGATGGTTCAGGGAGTGAGGCAAACCAGGCTGCCAAACCAAATCTGTATGTGCTGCAGCTGCACAGTCTGATTGCATCTGCCTTGTGGCAGCATAAAAGAGACTTTGGGGTGTTCCAGAGAATGAGTGAAAAGCTTGCTTTTGTAATTTCAAGTGGTTTGCTCTAGTGTTGCTGTTAAACAGTCAGTTTTTATGATAATATTTTGTTAGAGTGGGGTTTTTTTTGGAAGTTGGCATGATTGAGTGGGTTAGTTACAAGGGCAGTGTCAGTTTTCAAATTGCAGTCTCCTGTACTGAGTGAGCCTTGTGGTGAGGTACTAAGGCGAGGCTTTATTGGAGCATCATCCATTGCAAGTCAGAAGAAATTCCTCAGCATGTAAAATGAAGTGTATGAGAGTCATGTTGTCCTCTACAATTAATTACTGAAGTGTGTAATGCTGCTCTGCTGGAGAGTTTTCCCATCTGTTGCAGAGGACAATATGTGCAGAGGAATTCTGAATCTATGCTGGCTTGAGCAGAATGAAAAGGAACTTTTCTCTTTGAAGTCTAAATATTGGGATTTTTCAAATTTTTTCCTATGGTTATATCTTGCTCTAAGTGCTGTACTTGTTTTTATGTAAAATTTATCCAGGGAGAAATTATGTGTGTAAGAGAAAATTCTCCCTTTTGTTCTCTTTTGATAATCACAAGGCTCTGTTGGGCCACCTGGAATAGTGGGCTGAGTGCAGGTCCTGCTGGGCAGGAACAGAGTCACTCGTGTGCTACCACAGAGGAACAAATGGCACCCTGATGATGGTGGGGTGTGGGGTGGCAGACCACAGCCTCACTAAACTCCTTTGCAGAATTTGGGGTGTTTGAGACGTTCTCTGTGTCTGTGCTTCACAAGTGCAAACAACTCTGTGGTAAGGAATATGATATATAATCATTAGGAAGTCTAGCAGTCTCCTGGTTTTTCATATTTTGCATAATGAAATTATTTCATGAGAAATAAAGATGTTTGTAATAGCTCTTCTGGTAATTTAGCAAGTCTCACTTCACAGGTAATTTAGTTTTTCCTTTATGGGATAAAATAACTTGAAGAGCTTTCTTGAAGTTTTCCTTTACTAATACAATTTTATATATACAAGGGCTATTAATGTAATTTTCATAATTCAAATTATTTCATTTACAGAATTACAGAACAGTTTAGGGTTGGAAGGGACCTCTGGAGATCATCCAGTCCAACATCCCTGCCAAGGCACCTGGAGCAGGTTACATAGGAATGGGTTCAGGTGGGTTTTTAATGTCTCCAGAGAGGGAGACTCCACTATCACCCTGGGCAGCTCTTCCAGTGCCCTCCCACCCTCAATGTAGAGTTCTTCCTCATTTCAAAGTGAAACTTCTTGTGTTTTATTTTATGGTCATTACTGCTTGTCCCTGAGCACCACTGAAAAGGTCTGGCACTTTAGGTTTGTCTTGTTAGGAGGCCTGCATTTAGAATTTAGAATTTCAGCTTTAGAATTTGGCTTTGGGATTTGATGCTCACATGTTACCAGTGAGAAGGGCTGGATTTACTATGGAGCTTCAAGATGCTTTTCAAGGAGGAAAGTTTATGTTGGGTTTGTAAATGCATCTTTTCAGTTATATCTTTGTTTCCTATGTCTGCTCTGTTCTCAACACTACTACTGAGTTTGGCTCTGTCTTAGCCTGAGTACTTTTGGTTGTTCTTTTTTGTATCTTGTGCTTCAGATTTTTGTCTTCCTCATTGCAGCACTTCCAGCGTTCAGTGACACTTTAAACAGTGACCTCTAAATTTCACATGTGGATTTTGTGTAATTTAAACGTGAAGCTGCCTGTCTCAGACTGGTCTTTCTGAAACAATCTGTGTTCATATAACACCTGGGAATTTTTACCATCAATTTTTCACCAATTATTTTGCTGAATGTGGAATATATATATAAATACAGGTCCCCATAATTAGTCATTATGTTGTAATTAGTACTTTTACCATTTTACTGTAATTAGACCCACCCATAGGGTTTTTGTCTCAGGTTGTATTTGGTCCTGACTAGTCCTTAGGCTGGGGTAGGTAGTAATACAAACAATCAAGCAGTAACTGCTTGGAGAGTAGAAATATATTGCCAACTTGATTTACATTTCTGTTTTCAGTCCATTTCAAAATCATAATTGTGTTTTGCTGAATATAAATAATCTTCGATGGCCCTTGAAAATACATGCATATCCCCAGACTTCATGAGTTCCAAGTTATATTCTTTTGCCTGTCATTTCCACTTGATAAATTCTGGACTCAAATAAATAAACAAAAAAGTAAATGAATAAAAATTTTCCCAACACATACTTTGATTATAGATATTAGTCATGGTTTTGAATGCACAATTTTGGGATGTGATAACATCATCTCTGAAGTTAATGTATCTTCCTGAACAGAACCTTTATTTGGAAGTATTCTGGTTTAGCCTATGTAATGATTTTCTGTGTATATCATTAATAATTACAAAAAATGTAAAAAAATATATCAAGGAAAACAAATAGCAAAAAAAAATCTGAGTTATGGTATATTGGTATGAATATATGTAGTTTAAAAAAAATCCCTGTCAGTTTTCACTACATTTTCTTTGAAAGGAAATCCTGTGTTTCACCTATAACTTGGTAAGGAAAAGCAATATAGCATTAGAAGTTGTAAAATATTCAGTACATGAGCAAACTGGTGCCTGACTAGATGAGGTAACTGCTTGGAGGAATAACCAAAAACGTTTTACTGTAAGACTTTTCAGTTAATTGCTTTGACTGTGTTTGCAGGATGCAACAAAACTGTAAAATACAGGTCTCCTTTAAGTATTTTGCCACAGTTCCTTGGGTCATGTGTATTAAAAGCAGGAGGTTTGTGTTTAATAATGCATTGAGATTTTTTTAGATCATCATTGGTAGTCCCTGAAGCTCTTGCAGGCATTTTCAGTCTGCAAGCTTGCCTGTGTCATACACACTGGATTTTGGAAATTAAAGCAGAGCTGTGGCTCAGGTGTGGTGTAACCATTGCTGGAGGGAGCAAAACAGAAAAAGCTGGAGCTAAATTCAGATGCAAGGCAGTTTGTCTCTAAGGTAGCAAGAAAGGGCAAAAAAGAGATTTTTATTTCAGTAAGCTTGAACTGATGTCTCTTGCCTTCAGAAGGAAGTTTTACCATTATGCTCCTGGTAGATCTAGAGGGATTTGGAGGTCTTGTCTTTGAACCTTGGAATGGAACAACAAAATACTGATTGGGCTGGAGACACTCGTGTCTGGTTTAGGCAAGACCACTGTGGGAAAGTACTTCCAGATTCTGGCCTTCAGTTTGCATTTGTTACACAAAACAGGAAGGCTAGAGCATGGAGAAAATGAGGAATAAGAGAATGCCAGTGGTTGTTCTTGCCTGTTTTAGAGCAAATTCACATGTTCGAGTCAAGTAATGTGATCATGTGACTGTAGGTTAGGCAGCTGTGTAAGTCAGGCTGGATGCAACTGTTACTGTTTTCAGAGCAGTCTTGAAATTAATGGCAGTAATTAAGAACTTGGATTTCAGAAATGTTGGGAAACCTTTGACACTTTGATTTTATGTTGCTTAGTTAGGGAAAAATATTCACTGTTTTGCAGCTGAAAAGCAATTAATAGCTTTGCTCCAAGACTGCATTAACACTGAACCTTGTGTCAGATGCAGTATTCCCAGTGAAACCAGTGGGACAATTCAGCCTGTTGTGTGATTGAAATACAAGCTAGAGCTGCTCCAGGTGTTCTTCCTTAAGGCTTTGGAAGGACTGGAATTAGTTGCCCCATTACATATGAGGTGTCTTGAGTCTTTCTGTGATTTGGTATGGTCCCTAATTAGTGTTCATTTTTGGAGCCTGATTGGGGTGTAGAGCCTGTGTAGTGCAGGGATGGTAGAGAAGATACTCAGCTGTACTGGAAGATAAAGGTTCCTATTGTCTACTGATAAAGGCCTGCAGTAGGTGTTGTCATTAAAATAGAAGTGAATTTTTACTTGTATGAGCTAATATTTTTGCATTACTAGTTTGAATCATATTCTTGCCAAGGCATTCTAAATATTACAGTAAGCATTACTGGTAATGCATTTCCTTTTAACATCAGTTCTGCAATTAATGCCTTTGTCTCTTTTGTCATTTAGCATTCTAGAGAAATATCTGGCAACCAGAAGTTTGCAGAATGCATTTGGGGACAGCCAGCAGTTATGATGTGAAAGTGATATTGCTGGTCAATAAAGGGTAATAGGCAATAGAGTGTATGTGTAATAGCTTTTCTGAAAGCTGTTGTTGGGAATGTGGGAAAAATGTCCATTCATTAAATAGGTAGTGCCATAATTATGTTGGCTTTTTATAAGTATATCTAAACAGGCAGCAACCAGGTCAGAGGAGCTTGATCTTGCTGGAAAAAACAATATGTGATTTTTAAATCCTTGTATGAATCACTAATATGTATTGACTAGAGGGTTTGGGGGGTTTTTGTGTTCTGTTTCATTTGGATTTTTTGTTCTATTGTTCCTCTCAATAAATCAATATAGAACTGTTCATATTAAGAGAATATAAGCCTGAAAAGCATTCATGTTTGCATTTAACTTCTGCTTAGTTTTTGTGCATTCTGTGTCTTGATTTAAAAGGAGCAATTCGGTGTGGAGAATAGCTGAAGACTGATAGAGCTTATCCAGCCTGCATGCTGATGAGAAGTGGTCAAACTCAGATTCTGTGCTGAGCTAGCACAGAAAACAGGAATAGCTGTACAAACCCATTTGTCTCCCAGGAGAGATTTTCTGCGTGACCAGGAGACCAAGGACAGACCTTGAGGATATTGTCTGAAAAGACCTGGGAATGCCTAATTGAGCAAAAAATATTCAATTCAGCAGGGGGTGGGAGCACGGATGCATGGGAGCCTTCTGCCATGCACTATCATCCAGTCAGTTTCCTGTCTCCAGCAAATACATGCTTTTTGTATACTTGAATATATTTTGCTGTTGTTGGACTGCTTCAGAAGTTTTAAACATGGTTTAAAGTCTTGTGTAGTCCTGCTGGTAGTCTGCTTAGTACCTTTCCCTTCCCTTTCTTCTTGCTCATGTTCTAGTAATTTTCAAAGCCTCCTATTAAAGCTCAGGTGTGCTTGGAAAAAGGATACTTATCACAGTCTCAAGTCCTTAAAAGCAATGAAGTTCCTAAAAGCTCCCTGAAAGTTCAGGTAGCTCTGTGCCTGCAAAGAGAGATGGTGTTAAATCCTTGAGACTGAGGACTGTGTCTGGAGTGTATTCTTGGTTAGACATGGGTGAATCTCCACGGATGGGTGCTGTGGCAAGCATGGGAAAAGCATCCACTGAAGCTTGCTGTTACCTGGAAAACAGAGTAGGAGACAGAGTTTGACTGATGATGGCATTTGGAAAGCTACTTGTTTATATGATTTAGCTGAAATAGTGGAAATAAGATCAAAAGATTTACTTATGCAAACATTCATTTGAAGTTATTGTCAGAAGACAGAAGCTGGGAAAAGTTTCTGTGCTGAGGGCTGTACGAGCAGTTTCTTTCATCACTGGGTTTGAACAGATGCACTTCGGAACAAAGTTTTGATGAAATGTTTTTGTTGCAATGATTGATTGTGCTACTGATATGATGCCAAGGTAGTTAAATCCCAAACATCTGTCAAGGTGTTCAGCTTGAGCTTATTGAAAGTCTCCTACAAGGCAAATGAGGTTATGTATGAGCAGCTTCACACAAATGATGGTGCTTTTATTAAAATACGATATCAGACTCACCCTAAATTTGCTGAGCCAAAGAAAAATAAAGATGCACTTTGAACATGAAAAAAACTAAGGAATGTGCTATGCCTGTTAATACCTGAGAAGGACTATGGAGCAACTCTTTTACAGTCAGCAGGCTTGAACTCGCTGGGTCAGGTTTCCCTCTTGTTGGAGTTTTGTCTATGCCCTGATTAAGATACTTTATGATCTAGAAGTAAAAAGCTGTATATGGGAGATTGTTTAAAATGAGTTGGTTCTGAACAGCAAAGCAAAATTCATGTTTTACCAGGTCTGCTCAGCATGACCAGAATATTGGAACTGTAGACCTGGGAGGGAAAAAATAGTTTAGGAATGTGTGTGTTAAAAGGTGACAACCAAAAAGAGTCTTCAAAAGAGTCCTTTAACTGCATAAAGTGGTTGTTTGAGGTTGTTGGTTGGTTTTTTTTTTTCATTTATTGGGTTTTGTTGAGGTTTTTTAGAATAAAAGTTTGGTTCTGAAAGGAAAAAAGGTTATAGCAACATAATAACTCAACAGAAATGAACATGTTAGACATGTCTAAGAAGAGGTCATTGTTTGCCCAAATATTTAGGAGCTGCTATAAATATTTAGACACATCCATTAGACATGGTATAACATAACCAGAGTGGGTTGAAAGTCCTCTAATGCAGAATGTTGTGAAGACATGTGGTGTGGCAGGATGGTTTGCATTGCTGCAGGACAAATTGCTGGGTGCCAATTCCAAATGCCACACGATTCTTCTGTGTAAGGCAGGGGTTGTACATCTGGAATTGAACCTAATCGATCAACAAGCCCAGGGAGCTAAATTGGCTCTTTTCTTCTTGATAGGTAACAAATCAGTAAAAGCACTGCAGAATCAATTTTGTTTGAAGAGATGCTTAGTGTAATGTTTGAGTTTAAATACAAAAATCTAGACAAATCTGAAGCAAACTGTGTAAAAGCATTTAGAAAAAAAAAATTAAAGGGTGATTTCTGTATTTCAGTATGTATCCTGACAAACTGAATTTGTTTCTAAGTAAATATTTGTGCTTTACACTTGATGTTCTTGCAGCAGCTGAGAATGAGATCTGATTAGTTTAAGGTCAAACTGAGATATTTGCTGCTGGAGGGGGCTTTGGGTAAGTGTTTCACAAGTTCAGAGGGGTGGGTTGACCTTGTGTGGCTGCTGGGTGCCCACCCAGCCGTTCTCTCACTCCCCTTCACAACAGGCCAGAGGAAGGAAATAGGATGAAGAAACTTGTGGGTTTGTGGGTCAGGATGAAGACAGGGAAATCACTCACCAGTTGCCATCATGAGCAAAGCAGATACAATATGGGTAAGGTTAATTTCTTGCTAATTAAAAATAGCCTGCCATAGGCTGGCTGAGTAGACAACCTTGAAGGTTACCTACCCACTCTTCACTTGGTAGAAGTGGCTGCTCCACACTTCCCTACAGCAATGCCCCTTTCTCTTCTGCAGTCCATCTTCTTTCCTAGAAATCAGGGCTGTGGTTCAGCTGCAGAGCACTCCTGTTCTGCAGGATAGACGTCCGAAAGCTTCAGTAATTTGTATTCAGCATATGCTTATGTGCCTCCCCCAGAAAATATGGATTTGAGCACATGCTTTTCCAGATTAGTATTATGAACACTCAAAAATAGAAACTACGTACGCTGACTTAATCTATCATGAGTGAAAACTGACAGCACGGCAGTCTCAGATGTGTGGTACTCTAGAACCATTATAAGATTCTCCTTTTTGAGGGGTTGGAATTACACCCAGTGTAGACAACATTGGAAAAAATTATCCACCTGATTTGTGTTGTCCTGTGAATCGTTATCTCACTGGGGCTGTTTGTTTTGTTTGTCTTTTTGCTTAAGGTGCTGCTAGCATTTTATTGTGTTAACAAGCTGTTCACCTGTCTTTCTTGCTTGTGTAATGATATTCTGTAGATAAACACAGAGCAACTGGGAAAGCTTTAACCAGGCTGTAGTTTTTTTCACAGTGCTTTTTTTTACATATCCTCATGACCAATTACCAATTGTCTTCATCTGAGTCCTTTTTCTTTTTATGCATGTGCAACACCAGTTCAAGACTTTGTAACATTATACAAAAAACGACTGTTGAGGGAATTTTTTTCCTTTTTTTCTTTAACAGATAGCACTTCAGATAGTAGATTAAAAGGAAAATACCACAAACTAAGTAAAAACCCCAAACCAAACAGCCTTGCTCCACATGCAGCTATGTACTTGGAACAGCAGTTTCTTTTTCATTTAGTATGAAGAAATATTCTTGCTGTTAAACCTGACAGTTAAATGCCAGAATTTTTGACTCACCTGCCTGTTAGAGAATTATTTTTTTCTTCTTGCTATTTATCAGCATTTGGAAATCAATGAAAAATTCAAAGTGCCTGTCCAAAGGAAGGATGTGAATACACTTGATTACATGTGAGGTGAAAAATAAGCAGATGTAAGAACTTGCTTTTTGAAGAGTACCTTCAGTCTTTGGAATTTGTCATCTGCCAGTTAAACCTACTACTGCAACTATATAACTGGTATAAAAAGCATTAAGTTTCTGTTGCTGTAAGTACATTACATTTTCACAATGGTGATAAGTAAACTTTGGACTTTGTTATGTAGGTCTTAGTTAAATTTAATTAGCTTAAAACTAGTTACATGCCACATCATTTGTAAGTTTTGAAAATACTGAGTTGGCTCATCAGTTATTTAAATTGCTTGGGCCTGATTTTGCCGTTTACACAGAGCACGTTGCCAACTGGTACAAGGAGGCTTTTTCCAATACAGAAGCATCATTTTCTGTATGGTACAGAGTAGAAGCAAGTTTCTAACCTATAGCCTTCATGCATTCTCATCCTAAAGGGCATGTGCTTTCACTTGGGAAGCCTCTCTTTTTTAAAATTTCTGTGCTGTGCAGTAATTGTTCATATTTGGGATTGTCTGATAATGGCAGCACTTATTTTGGGGAATGGCAAGTTTGGGGTTGATCCTGTGCCTCTTTCCCTTCCCTGAAAATATAGTAGGCAACAGATTTAGACTGAAAACAACTGGGCCCTCCTTAATAGAAACACACTACTGTTATGACCTGCCTCTGAGGCAGGCTGAGATTCCTGTTAAGAAAATCCTTGGGCTGAATTAGAGTGAGAAGACACTGGGTGACCAGTGTATTTATGAAGATTTATGATTTATTTTAAAGCCATTCAGTTGGAAAGTATGTAGGCATTTTGTTTCTCTTCTATAAAAGTATAAAAATATCACAAAATAAATAACGAAAAGAAAGAGAAGAAAAGGATAAGAGTAGATAGTTGAGAGGAAAGATGTCACCACCTGTGGATCCAGTGATGAGGCTTGATCACTGTTTTGCTGTGGTCACAGTCGTGATCCATTGGGAGTGGGGACCCGCAAAACAAAGAGTTTGTCAGCTTGTATACATTCAAGCTGGCATGGAAATGCCTGATCCCTTCCCAGAGAGGGGATTCTCCAAATCTCATGTAACACTTTGGGCCATGTACAGTTTTCTGATGAAGAATTCCCAAAAAGAGTGAGGGAGTACTTTGGGGTCCTCAGTGGTCTTGAGCCCCCTCTATTGGCCCAGTTCACTCCTTGAGCCCACTTTTGTGCTTCTCCACGTTATTTTGTGTAGTCACCATGGACCTGAACAGGAAAATTAGCTCCAGAAAGGTGCTGCCCTACGTTTGCACAGCACAGGCACATCCTGTTCTAACTTTCTCACTTGAGTGAGAAATTCGTGTTTGAGGCATAGCAGTGCTTTCACTCCTTACTGTCCAGGCTTCCAAAACCACCCTTTCCCTTACCACAGGAGGAATAAAGGAAGCTGCATAGATGCAAGACAGTTCCACTGATGTGAATGTGATGGCGTTTCTCTAAAACTTTTCACTTCAACTGTTAGAGCTGTAGCAGAATAGGAATGGTTGAGCAGGCAGTTCATGTTTAACCTTCCTGGTTAAGGAAAGGTTGTGTCATGGACTATCAGCAAATACTGTCCTGTGACTGTGAAGGCATTTCATAGAATGTGTAATAAAATACATTTATTTGTGTAAAATGCAGCCTTTACCAAGTGCTCCTTTAAAAGTTACCCCAATGGATGTAGATTTACTTTGTTCCTATGTCAAAAGGCAATCTGGATTTACCATCAGCCAAGGCATATAATTAATGCTTTTCTGTGTAGTTTCTTTCCATAGGGATCAAGTCAGGGTTCCTGAGTGTGTGGGAGAAACACAAATGCTTAGTGCTGGAAGAGTGCCAGTGAACAAAGGGAGATCTGGAGCCTTTCATCTCAAGTCCATGGACTTTATTTTAAGCAGGGTTGGGTTTTAGCTGTTGTTCTGAAGGCTTTAGATCAGCAATTCAAAAATGATGGATATTATTTTCCAGAGGACAACTGGCAGGCTTCAGAGGATCGTGCTATCACTAGCTGGGATCTTGCTTATTTGCATGGTTCCCTTGCTTCTGTCTGTTCTTTGGCTTATTTGGGATCATAATGTCTTCTTTTTGTGGTGGTGGTGGCTGCATTCCTGTTGCGATCTCAGTAGAAGAAAAAGCCGGAACAAAATCTGTACTTCTCTACAAAGAATCACGGAAACCTGTGGGAAAACTTTCCCTTTAATGTTCAAATTATGGGCTGCTGTCAGTTCTAAGATGATGCATGTTTTATGTTATTCAAAAAGAGGTGGTATCGATACTTGAAAGCTGCTGTTAAAAATCATGCAAAAAGCACTTTCAATTTTCTTTCAAAAAGAGGACGTGTCCCTAAGAACCACTCTTGTTTCTGTAAATGTGATTTTCAAAGTGATTCTTAGGTTCCAGAATTACTGTGTGGTTTGAGATTGGTCTGTTGGCACCCTGGCTTCTTGTTGGTAGTTTATTTTTTGGTCTCTGTCCCATGTTGGGAAGTCTGCAGTAGAATTTTTCCTCTGTCACTATTTTTTAGGGACAGTCTCTGGTTTTGTTCTTCCAGCTCGTTTACCAAGTGTGAGAATAGCATCTTTTCTTCTGATAACATGCAATAAATATTTCTACAGACCTGTTACTTGTAGCTAACAGGTCTCTTAATTTAAGAAGTTTTCTTTTTAACATTCTCATATAGTCCATTTAAATAAATCCTGTTTGAAAAATGAGCTAAGAATTCACTGTGTGATAAACTGAACTAACCTAATCCTGGTCACTGTTCATTGGTCAGACATCATGGGTAAAGCCAGAATGTAACCAGTGTAATGGAATAGTTAATAGATGTGGACAATTTTATACTCGCTTTGTGGATGACAGGCAAGCATATTCTGATTTTGGTATCTGACCTGTTGAGTAGAACTTAATAAAAAGTAAAAATCATTAAAATAAATACTCAGTGAGTGATCTTTAATGAAATGAAAGAATGATGTTATTATAAAACATGGCTAAATGCATGTTATTTTGTTTGGTTGGGGTTTTTTTTTTCTTCAATTAACTGTTAGTGTGCTGATTCTTGTCTTTGTACTGGCTGGAATGATAGTTGGTATATATCATACAAATGGGGATAGTAAGTTTTGACCTATATATGAAGTGGTGGTTTCAAATCTGTGGAGAATGTTCTCCAGTGCTGTGGGATATTGTGTTGGCAGTAAAGATACTCAGGATAACCTTGCCCATTTGTTGGGCTGAATATGTGGGATATAGAGAGGCTTTTGGCAGAAGGAATACAAGGTGCACTTGTGGAATGGGACTCTGCCTGGAGAGCTCATACTCAGGAGGGTGTTGGGATGATAAGAGCAGTATCACCACATACAAAAACTTCCTTTGCAACCAAACAAAAAATCTTTCTAGAAATCTCAAGCCCATGTGTGCATCCTACAGTGGTGCTATGGTGAAAGGGGCTACTGCAGTCAGTGAAAACAGGAAGAGGCAAATAGAAGAAATGCAAGTACTCGATGCTGTAGTGGAATGAGGCAAAATGAGCAAATCAAAACAAGAATTTGGACACATTAATTTGTTGTTAAATGGGATGATTTCCTGAAACAAACCTACTAGGATAAGTGCTAGGTTGTCCACAAGGTGTTTTCACATTAAGTCTTTGTATTAATTTGAGTATCTAAGGGTGGGAATTGTTACTTGTTATTCTGCCAAATAATAATAAGGAATTTGGATTAAATTATCTGAACCATATTTTGCTTAAACTGAAAATAAAAATTGCCATTGAACATGGCACTATCCTTAATTTTCTGTTACACAGTGCTGTAAATTGAATTTGTAAACTTGTGTTTTATTTGCTTTAAGTGGCCCCCTGTGAAGAGATTTAGTTTCATGCAGTTTCAGCTTGCCAGGGACCACAAATGATTGACACAATTAATCAAAGATCACACTACTAATCCACACCAAACATAACACAGTTGAGAGAACTCAATTAAAACTTTTGTTCTTTCAATTGAAGAAATCAGCCACGTGGGAGCAAAGTATCTCATGCATACTTATTTTGCTTGAGACCAGTCTTAATAAATTGCCTTATTTTGCTTCTGCAATGCAATTTAGTTGCTTAAAAATCAGCGGTCATGCTTTGTCACAATTCCATACACAGACTCCTGCATCTTTGTTTGTTAACTTTGTCTAGAAGGTTTTAATGGTTGTGGATAAATGCTGAAGGAAAACATAAAAATCAGAAATAATAAAATTATCATCAGGTAGGGAATGCTTAAAGAAATGCTTTACTAAGCATGACTATATATACAGAAATTTAGAACTAAACAACATAAAATTTAGTAGTTCAATTACATACTCTCCCTCTTATTATCATTAATTTTGAATTTTGTTTGTTTCCCTGACCATATATCACCAGCTTTATCCTTCTCCCTGGGCACCTTTATATCAGGGCTATAGTGAAGACATTATTCAAGACTGTAGATTTTTGACAGGTTACAGTTAAGATATTGAAACCAGAATTCCTAGCTGTTAATGTTTAAAAAAATTGGTTTATGATGTAAACCTTTACTATTGATATTTCTCAATGTTTTTGAGAAGGCATTTATAATTTTGGTCTTTTTATTATAGTTGCTCCTTTGTTTTAATGTGGCCAAAAATCCATTGTGATGATTCTGTTCTTTGCCACTTGAAAGACTTTTGGCATAGTTTTCTCTCTGTAATGCCTTGTTTAATGATATTATTATTTGTGTTGTAAAGTGTTGGCATGTGTTTGGCCCTGGTAGATTCAGCACCTTTCTCTTCTGTGGCTTCATTCTTGTGATGTTTAAAGGGAGGGTTCTGACCAGAGCCTGCTGCAAAGGTTACCATGGTGCTTGATGGATGACTCCACTGCTTGATAGGTTTGGGGGGTATGGTTGGTTTGTTTTAACTTGGAAAGCAACTTTGTCTTGTTCTGCCTAGGGCTGAAGTCTGCTTCTGATTAATAAACAAAACTTGTGATTCAGTTGTTTGCTCCTCCAGATAATTATGCCACAAGAAGTGAGAATGCCAGTGTGGTTTTGGAGATAATGGTAGCTGAGTAATGTCTCAGATTTATTATGTGAGAGGTTTTTTGAGAGGGTTTTTTTTTTCTTCAAAGTAGAAAAAATGTCTGAGTGTGTGTAAATATCTCAAGATCATTCTTTTCCATGCTGCCATACTGTTTACCTGGCTTATAGATAAAAAAACCCAAAACCACAGCAAATACAACTAACTGAAGTAATTTAGATTTTGGGCTTTAGTTTCAGGGTTTTTTTCAAAAATAATGTAATACTCTCCATGTCTCCAATACAGAGAACAGACCCACAGCTCCTTGCTCAGTTCTACTATGCTGATGAGGAACTAAATCAAGTAGCAGCTGAACTGGACAGTTTGGATGGAAGAAAAGACCCACAGAGATGTACACTGCTGGTCAACCAGTTTCGCTCCTGTCAGGTAATCAAAGTGGCAACTTCCTGATTTCACTGGCATTTTTATGTACATTTACTGTATTCCATTAATATTTTTGTATTAGTTAGTTTTTATTGTCAGAGCTTTTAAAAATGAACCTTTGTTAGATACATGCCTTTCTTTCCTTTAAAGAGTATATTCTTGAAAATACTATCCATAAATTAAATTTCCTACATCTCATTTAAGATCGTTGATGCCTTTACCTGAATGAGAATACACATTGTAAACTTTCTTTCCTTTATATAAAATAAGTATACAGAGCTTACTAGGACATGAGAAATATTTCACCATTTCAAGCAGCAAAAAAAAGCCATGTCATGTGTAGCTGCTCAGCTTTCATACCTCATGAGTCTGATAGTTTTTCATTAGTAAATGAACTACATTCAGACAGCTGGTAATTTGCTGTTATTTTTGGAAGGAATATTCTCTATTTCATGTAAATAGTATTGAAGATGAGAGGAGATACTGAGAAACCAAGCAAAAGAGTGGTTTTATCTGTAAATTATTACAGAAGCATGAATCTGTCTTTAAGTTCCCATTGCATGATACAGTTCACCTAAAAAAAAGATTCCTGGGAGCCCTTGTTGAAATATGGCTGTGCTTTGAGCCAGACTTGAGGGGAGAAGAACCAGAGACTGCAAAGACCACTTCAGCCAAGTCTAGCTCTCTAAATACTTTCATGCTTTTATGATTTATGTCCTGTTTTTCACTGGGATAGCATCAGTTTTCTTCCCAGGAGCTGGTGCAGGGCTGTGTTTTGGATTCAGGGTGAGAATCACACTGATAACACGCCACTGTTGCAGCTGTTGCTACGCAGTGGTCAGAAACTCCTCAGCTTCTCCTACTGCCCCCCCCAGTGTGAAGACTGGGGGGCACAAGAAGCTGGGAGGAGACACAGCCAGGACTGCTGACCCAAAGTGGCCAGAGCAATGTCCTGTACTCTGTGGCATCATCCTCAGCATGTAAAATAGGGGAAAGCTGGCTGGGTGCTGCTGCACAGGAGCTGGCTGGGCATTGGTCAGCAGGTGGTGAGTGATTGCATTGTGTAGCACTTGCTTGGTAGGCTATTTTTATAGTTCTTTTTCATTATTCTTGTTCCTTCCTTTTTCTTTTCTTGTCTTTATTTCAACCCTTGAAATCTAAATTTTTTTCCCCTTGTTCTCTCTCCCTTCCTGCTGGGGCAGAGGGATTGATCAGAGAATTATGGGGTGTTTAGCTAATTCAAATTTTTAGAGGTAAGAAAGAAACAACTTTTGTTGTACACTTTGTATTTGCATGAATGCTTTGATATTTCCTCTTCCAGTCACACCTGAGAAAAACACTTTAAACTGAAATAGGTTCAAGTCTAGAGTATGTGATGTATGGTAGGAGGATTTCTGTATGAAAAGTAAATGTTTGCTGTCACCTCAGGACAATTTTAAGTGGAAGGACCATAGTAATAAATATACATTTACATCTCTACCAAGTAAAACACGATACAGTTAAGTGTAAAGAAGGTATTTTGATTCACCCTTGCTAAAATTTCTTCCTGTTACTCCTAGTAAATTGTACTATACTTCATTATGTGGAAGAATTTCATCACTAATCATGTTAAAATGAGTTTTAAGAAAAGTGCCCTGGTCATTGTAGGAAATGTCCACATTAGTTTAGCCAAGTCTGTTGAAAAGAAAAGGTCAGGTGCTCTGTGTTTGCTTGCAAGAAAACAAAATTTTAAAAGTGCAGCTTTTTGAAGAGCACTTACAAGGGAAGAGTTGACAGTGAATGTATTGTTCTGTCAGAAACAATTTTGATACTTCTGTCAACTTTGAGTATCTTCACAATTTCCTACTGTATTGTTCCTAGAGAAAAATGTGAGTTTAAGGGATTACCAAAGTGGAAGCTATAAGTTTATTAACAGTTTAAAATGCAGTGACTTGGAGTGAAAATATCTCGGTGACTTGGGTGACAAAGTTATCTTCAGAGGAAGCCTTCAGTCTTTTGTGTAGTGGATCAGCTGTACCTAAACCACATTTCACAAATACTTACCTGACTTGTATGAAACCTCCAGTAGTGGATGTTCCACGAACTTTCCAGTTAAATTCTTTCCAGACTGGCAGGAAGGGCTTTCTGATACTATGGGTGAGTTAGCAGTATCATTGTGCAAGACAAATCCTGGTTGTTTTATCTCTGGCAATGACAATTTATTCCCTGTTTCCCTGCAGGCACACAGGCTTTCTGATGTGTTTCCCATAGTACAGGCAGACCTGAAGAGCTATTTCTATTCAGAAAGTAGCTTCTATGAATGTTTCACCTGTAGGAGTGCAAGAAATGCAGACTCTTTATGCTCCTTGGTCAGTTTGCTTGGCTTGTTCTGTAGTGATTCACTACCTTGTGACTCTTAATATCTTCTGATGTCTGGTAATTTCCTTTGTCAAACAGATTGCTGTTACTAAAACAATCTGTTGCTTGAGCCAAAAGAAAAGATGGAGGGTTTTTTTTATGTAGCTATTTTTGTCATTTGTAATTTTCAAAGTTCTGTAGAATAGGTCAGATCATTGTCAAATGTCATGTCAAAAATGGCTTTGCTAATTAGATCTTGTGTTATTTTGTAGTACTTCATGTAAATGCCATGGCTTTTGGTTTCTTTTAAGAATTTGCCCTGTAGTTGCCAAACAAGAGAAGGAACAGTGTTTTAGCAAGGATTCAAAATGTAGGTATTTGCTGACCAAATATTGCAGAATAGGAGGGAAAATTGGTTTTAGCCTAAGGTGTGGTGGGGTTTGAGAATGATGGAGAACCAGCAGCCAGCCCTGGGCTCAGAACGCTCTGGTGCAAGGTTGTGCATTTAGAAGTAGGGTAGCAGATGCATTGTGCAATACCTTTGGTATCTGCAAAAACAGTCATGCAGTTCTGAGACCTTTTATGTAGAAATGTGCACTTTCTGGCTCTTCAGGCAATGCTTTTGAAAAGTATTTTGTGAACACAGAACATAGTTAACTAGACTCCCAGTCTTTGCATGATTTTTTTTTCTATTTTATCCTTGTTTTTCCATGGAAACTTTAAGTTTCAAGATTTCCAGATTATTCCAAATTTTTATCTCCATGAAATCTACAGAAGCATAGCATTTCTGTTAGATTTTAGTGTTTTCTAGGGACAAAGATTTCTGAAATTCCATGTCCTTCTCTCTTTAAATTGATTCATTGTTCCTGGGTTGCTTATTTTCAGATCATTCACTGATGGTGTCTGCTTGATTAACAGATGATGTTTTAGAATTTTATTTTTACCAACTAGAGAAGGGAAATGCCTTTAAAGTTCTGTGATTTTTTTTTTTTTAATGCTAACAAGTCTTACAAACTGTGATTCTTCTTGGAGAGAGGTTGGGTGTTATGTTGGATCTTAACCATATCTAAAGAGCCAAGTTTTAAATCATTATGTCTACTTTGAACTTATGATAGTTTTGTTAAAGATCTCAAAGTTTATTGCAGTGTGTGAACAGACTCAGACAAACCAGAAGGTCTCTGCCTAAAGGATGGAATACTTTATATAGTGGACATTAAAGTTTTCTGTGTTAATGAAACTGGCAGTATTAGTCAAGGCAAGTTGAAGATATGTGAGGATATGTTGGAGGTGCATTGTGGTGTGCAGAGAACTGCAGTCTTGAAGACTGTTGATGCTTCCTTAGTAAAGAGCTGCAACTCTGAATGTTGTCTTCTACTGCTTTGTCATAATACTATCTGCTGATAAGAATCACACTTCTTACAGTACATTAACTTCTCAAAATTTCTGAACATCTTGCAGCTTGGTTTTCAAATGCTGTGGGTTGACTGTACAGCAGGATGCTGAGTAGCATAATCCATGAGTAAGAATGGTAGAATGAGTAAGATAATGGTTTTCAGAGCTTAAATTTTCATTTTCACAATAATGTGATGTAACACTGTTTTCCAGTTATGGCAGCCTATTATAAAAATGCCATCCCTCATTTTGCTTTGCTGTTTGCATGGCAGTGGTAAAATATTGTGAGAACATAACATCTATCAATACAGTATCTTGCATTTATTGTGTGATTAATATGTATTCAACAGAATAAAACACTTCTCTACTGGTTTATTTTAAGATTAACAATACCTAAATTGTGCTGAGATGCATGATGAAAAGCTGTGTAAGTTTTTCTTAAATGAACCAAAAGGTAGGTAGAATGTCAAACTTTGGTTTATTGAACTTGATTGATGGTTATAGAAGGAAAATTCTTCTTTTGCCTTAAGAAAAACACCTCTGCATTAGTGAATCTTCAGTAATATGCAGTGCTCGTTCATCTGAGGGTCTTTTTTCCCTGCAATACAAATCATTGCAGTATTTTTATATTAGTGGTATAACAAGGTGTCCTTTCCTATGCTACTCACAACATCACACAGTATTGAATTTTACAAGAAGTGATGGTAACTCACGTACACTTTTGAATTATTCACTCATGCATTCACAATCATTCTCTAAATTAATTTGCTTTGATCGTTGCTGTTTTCACATTGATTAATATTTTGTTTGCTGAGTTGGTAAACTGGTTTAAAACAATTTATCAGCTATTTAAATGGAGTTAGGTTTATTGTTAAATATTACAAAACTTCATTGGTTTTGTTTAAGAGTAAAGAGTCAAAAACCACTTTTGTTTCTAAAGCAAAGATTTGTTAGGACTTTACAGGTAACAAACCTGTGCATAAGTACTTCACATCTGAGAATGTTTTTAGGATCATAGTCCTTGCTTGGTGTTTCAGTACACTGAGAATTATTTCTCTGTGTACAGTGCTGAAGTCTCAGAATAGCACATGAGTCAGTTCCAGCACGGTTTTATCAGCATTATTCCTGCAGATTGTATCTCAGCAGTGTGTCACTTGATCTGCTCAAGTGCACGAGGAAGGAATTTGCTCCATCAGAGCACTGACCTGAAGCAAACCACAGACTTTCCCGGCTCTGCTGTCCATTTGCACTGTTCCACAGCAGAGTAAAATGGGGAATTTATAATATTAGTGAGATATGACTGTTTCTGGCTCACTGGTAGGAGTGATGGACACTGCATTGACTGGTCATACATTAGACTGGTCCTTTGCTCCTTTCCTGCTATTTGCCTTCTTGGGAAGCACCTGCTGAATTACTGCAATTGGCAGCCCAGTGTTTCCAGTCAGCTTTAGCAGTTCCAGTTTGCTGTAACATTAGGCTTTAAAATGTAGTTTTTAGTGGAGTGCCTCCTGTATATAGGTCATTCCTTCATATAGTGCTGAGAAGCAGGCACCTGTGAATCTGAACTTCATTTTCCACTGTAGCATAAGTAAATGTTGCTGAGGATTTGGAGCCCTTAGGGAAAGCTAATCATATTTCAGTGTTGTGTTGTTATCACTTGTCTGTCTCAGTTTCTGTAGAAATACAAAATACGTGGTGAATATTATCAAAAATGCTGTGTTTCAACAACACTTATCTCCGTATTTCTTCAAGCTGAATTTAACAACTGAAAGCATCACTGTGAAATAAGTTGAGATACAAGTGTCAGTGGAAACAAAGCTTTGCCCTTGCTGTAAAGAGTGTGTGTTACAGGCTGATGGAGCTTACTGTGGGGTGTGGGAAGACAGTATAAATTGAATATGGCAAACAAGGAATAAAGGAACAGTGCTGCTGGGAGCATACTTGTGGAGTCTGCTTTGTCACATGCTAAAATCACAGTCATAGGATGGTTTGGGTTGGAAGAAACCTTACTATCACCCAGTTCCAAACCCCTGCTGTGGGCAGGGACACCTTTTACTAGGGCTGGTTCCTCAGAGCCCCGTCTAACCTGGCCATGAACACTTCCAGGGATGGGGCAGCCACAGCTTCTCTGGGCAACTTGTTCAGTGTCTCACCACCCTCACAGTAAATAATTTTCCTAATAACAATCTAAGCATGACTTCATGAGAGAGAAGTCCTGCTTATCAAACCTCATTTTCTTTTATGACAAAGTAACCTACTTAGCTGATCAAGGGAAGGCAGTCGATGTGATCTTTTTGGATTCCAGCGAAGCTTTTGGTACTGTCTCTCACAGGATCCTTCTGGACAAAATGTCCAGCACACAGCTGGATAAACTCATCATGGGATGGGTGAGCAAGTGGCTCACGGGTCAGGCATGAAGGTTGTAGTGAAGGGAGGGACATCAGACTGGTGACCTGTCTGGATGTAGCTGTGTCTGTCGTGGGGTTCCACAGGGCTGCATCCTTGGCCCTGTGCTCTTCAGCATCTTCATTAATGACCTGGACGCAGGACTGGAAGGGACTCTGAGCAAGGTCACAGATGATACAACACTGGGAGGAGCTGTTGGCTCCCTCGAAGGCTGAGGCCCTGCAGAGAGACCTCAATAAGTGAGAGGGCTGGGCAATGACCAACCATGTGAGGTTCAACAGGGGAAAGTGCTGCTTTCTGCTCCTGGGATGAGGCACCCCTGGATGTACAGGCCTCAGGGAATGAGGGCCTCAGAGCTGGATGCAGCACTGCAGGTGGGGTCTCAGGAGAGCGGAGTCACCTCCCTTGACCTGCTGGCCACACTTCTCTGGAGGCAGCCCAGGATACATTTGGCTTCCTGGGCTTCTGAGGCACATTGCTGCTGCTTTCAGTTTTTCATCTCCCAATACCCCCAGGTCCCATTCTGCAGGGCCATACTCAATCCACCCCTCACCCAGTCTGTGTTGGTGTTGAGGACCTTGCACTTGGCCTTGATGAATCAAAATTTTAATGCAAAAGGAAAATAGATGCTCTTTATCTTTGAAATATGCTATTTCCTTTCTAAAGACAGAGATGGGTGAGCAACACAAGTCTAGAAGGAGGGAAGAAGCTCTTAGTCTGATACTGGGTAGTGTCTGACTGAAGCAGTGACAATGTTTGATAATGGATCACTTCAGGAGGTGGTTACCCATTTCAGCCTGATATGAGGATAGTCCAGTTGTCTTTCACATCAGCTTGCACCATGTATGTGGGCAGATTTCTGTCTTGGTTTTTTTTTATTAAATTAAAAAAAAAAAACCACAAAACACCAACAACAGTAACATAACCCCAAACAAACAAACAAAAAACCCCTGAACAAAACAAAAAACCACAAACAACCAAAATAAAACCAAACAAATGAAAACACCAGACCAGCAAAAATCTAACTCCAAACAAACAAAACTTGCAACACAACACCATCACATAGAACCCTGAGGTTGTTGCAGGGTTTGCAAATTGCTTAGTAACACTTCCAGAGTGGAAGAGAAACATGACTGAGCTGAGTGAATTTTCATAGAGCATGCGTTGATTTCTCTGTAGTGGGAATTGGAAAGGCTCTTCAGTGTGTGACATATGAGTTTTCTTATTTTATATATTTAAAAATAAATAAAAATTGATGTAGCATGAAATGACAACACAGGTGGTAATTAATAATGTACAGGGGTGAAACTGGATCTAGATTGACAAGGTGCTAAATAATGAAAAGAGAACTTATCTTTGTATACAAAACACAATTAATTTTTTATCAGTGAAAAAAGGAATGTGATTATATTATGTTAAATGGTNAACCCCTGCTGTGGGCAGGGACACCTTTCACTAGGGCTGGTTCCTCAGAGCCCCGTCTAACCTGGCCATGAACACTTCCAGGGATGGGGCAGCCACAGCTTCTCTGGGCAACTTGTTCAGTGTCTCACCACCCTCACAGTAAATAATTTTCCTAATAACAATCTAAGCATGACTTCATGAGAGAAAAGTCCTGCTTATCAAACTTGATTTTCTTTTATGACAAGGTAACCTACTTAGCTGATCAAGGGAAGGCAGTCGATGTGATCTTTTTGGATTCCAGCGAAGCTTTTGGTACTGTCTCTCACAGGATCCTTCTGGACAAAATGTCCAGCACACAGCTGGATAAACTCATCATGGGATGGGTGAGCAAGTGGCTCACGGGTCAGGCACGAAGGTTGTAGTGAAGGGAGGGACATCAGACTGGTGACCTGTCTGGATGTAGCTGTGTCTGTCGTGGGGTTCCACAGGGCTGCATCCTTGGCCCTGTGCTCTTCAGCATCTTCATTAATGACCTGGACGCAGGACTGGAAGGGACTCTGAGCAAGGTCACAGATGATACAACACTGGGAGGAGCTGTTGGCTCCCTCGAAGGCTGAGGCCCTGCAGAGAGACCTCAATAAGTGAGAGGGCTGGGCAATGACCAACCATGTGAGGTTCAACAGGGGAAAGTGCTGCATTCTGCTCCTGGGATGAGGCACCCCTGGATGTACAGGCCTCAGGGAATGAGGGCCTCAGAGCTGGATGCAGCACTGCAGGTGGGGTCTCAGGAGAGCGGAGTCACCTCCCTTGACCTGCTGGCCACACTTCTCTGGAGGCAGCCCAGGATACATTTGGCTTCCTGGGCTTCTGAGGCACATTGCTGCTGCTTTCAGTTTTTCATCTCCCAATACCCCCAGGTCCCATTCTGCAGGGCCATACTCAATCCACCCCTCACCCAGTCTGTGTTGGTGTTGAGGACCTTGCACTTGGCCTTGATGAATCAAAATTTTAATGCAAAAGGAAAATAGATGCTCTTTATCTTTGAAATATGCTATTTCCTTTCTAAAGACAGAGATGGGTGAGCAACACAAGTCTAGAAGGAGGGAAGAAGCTCTTAGTCTGATACTGGGTAGTGTCTGACTGAAGCAGTGACAATGTTTGATAATGGATCACTTCAGGAGGTGGTTACCCATTTCAGCCTGATATGAGGATAGTCCAGTTGTCTTTCACATCAGCTTGCACCATGTATGTGGGCAGATTTCTGTCTTGGTTTTTTTTTATTAA
Source organism: Notiomystis cincta (assembly GCA_013398075.1). Taxonomy (NCBI): domain Eukaryota; kingdom Metazoa; phylum Chordata; class Aves; order Passeriformes; family Notiomystidae; genus Notiomystis; species Notiomystis cincta. Next base: position 73,801 of record VZRX01019510.1, read on the forward strand.
ATTAAAAAAAAAAAACCACAAAACACCAACAACAGTAACATAACCCCAAACAAACAAACAAAAAACCCCTGAACAAAACAAAAAACCACAAACAACCAAAATAAAACCAAACAAATGGAAACACCAGACCAGCAAAAATCTAACTCCAAACAAACAAAACTTGCAACACAACACCATCACATAGAACCCTGAGGTTGTTGCAGGGTTTGCAAATTGCTTAGTAACACTTCCAGAGTGGAAGAGAAACATGACTGAGCTGAGTGAATTTTCATAGAGCATGCGTTGATTTCTCTGTAGTGGGAATTGGAAAGGCTCTTCAGTGTGTGACATATGAGTTTTCTTATTTTATATATTTAAAAATAAATAAAAATTGATGTAGCATGAAATGACAACACAGGTGGTAATTAATAATGTACAGGGGTGAAACTGGATCTAGATTGACAAGGTGCTAAATAATGAAAAGAGAACTTATCTTTGTATACAAAACACAATTAATTTTTTATCAGTGAAAAAAGGAATGTGATTATATTATGTTAAATGGTGCATGCTGGGGTAGCCATAGGTTGTTACAGAAGAGACTGTGATGCAGTTATACTGTACCATCTGCTCATGATGACCACATTCATTGCATGCAAACTCCTGTGGAAAACCACTGCCTTTGGTGGAAGATGAGGTAGTCAGTCATCCATATAAAACTTGAGGTGGTACCAGGAGAGCAAAATGAATATTTTATCTGTACTTCAATTAGAACGGTTTCTTCTTTTGGTCACAAGTTTTATTCGAATTTAAAAATACAACATTTTCTTCTTTGTGAAAGACAACCTAGCTATAGAAGGCTCTTAATTTCAGAGGTATTGGAGTTTTCTAACAGTCAGTTTCAAAAGATTAAATGATTTTTCATTTCTTAATGTAATATTATTTGCCCTCGATCATAGTTTTTACATTGCTAACAATTGGCATGTTGGTACCTTGAATGAGTATTGACAGAGGACCTGAGACACAGTGGTATAATTCCCAGAGCATTTGAAGGCTAAATGAGGACAATGGAGCCAGGTCATTTTAAGCCTGACTTTTCTCAGCATTTGTGAAGTAAGACACTATACCAGATCCAGTTATGTAGGAATTAATGTAATGTGACGTGTCTGACTATCAGGGGCTTTATAGTTCTTCCACACTCTTCAGCAGTGCCATCAGAGGATTGCTGTCAGCTCTGCTATGGTGTGATTGGCTAAATTTTAATTTATTTTTTTTTACTGTTGCAAAGAAGGATGGATTCTAGTGTCAGCCACTGAATTGTTTATGTAGTCTCATGACTTAAATATGCTGCAATTTTCCTTTTTTCCTCCATATGCACATGGTAGCACCACGTTAGCAAGATTAACAATACGTGCAAATTATTTATTTTATGATGTTTCTGTACTTGGGGATTAAGTCTGGTTTTTTTCTGTTAGAAGCCTTTTCACTTCATCGTATAGAAAAATCCTTTCCATTTATTTATTTTTTCTTTAATGCTGGGGAAGTATGATAAGAAAGACAAGAAGGCAAGTTACTAATTTTTTTCAAGACAGTTCTTAGCAGTGGAATTTAATTTTCATTGTGACCTTAACATACTTGAAAGTTAAAGCCTATTTTTTTAATAAGAAATAATTCTTTTCATAATAATGGATTATTATGAAGAATATTATGTGGAATATTGTGCAGTCTGGTTTTCTCGTGTGTCAGGTTGTCAGAAGTTTTCATTAAAATCCTTGAATGGAACATCCTGAGTTGGAAGGGACCCACAAGGATCAAGTCCAGCTCCTGGCCCTGCACAGCACCATCACCAGGAGTCACACCCTGAGCCTGAGAGCATTGTCCAAACTCTCCTTGAGCTCTGTCAGCCTTGGTGCTGTGACCACTGCCCTGGGGAGCCTGTTCAGTGCCCAGCCACACTTTAGGGGAAGAACCTTTTCCTAATACTCATCCTAAACCTGTCTGACATCTTCAGGCCATTCCCTGGGGTCCTGTCACTGTCACCACAGAGCAGAGATCAGTGTCAGCCCCTCCTGTTCCCCTCCTGAGGATGCTGTAACTGCAGTGAGGTCTCCCCTCAGTCTCCTCCTCCCAGGTCAACATCCTCAATTTGTTTGTTTGTCCCTTAGTCCTTGCCAAGAGGTTCTCAGCTGTGCCACTGCCAGCTCAGTGCATTCCAGCCCCTCCATTACCCTCAGTGCCAGCCTCACCTGCCCTGCCCATTCCTGCTGGAGAGCCTGGAGCCATCCACCAGGGCACTCCAGCCACAGAGCTCAGCCCACCAGGTGATGCCAAATCTCTGGGGCTGGGCCAAGGCTTCAAGCTCCTCCTGCTGGGTCCTCATGCTGCATCTTTAGATGAAAGCCTTTAGGTGTTAACATGTAAAATATTGGACACAACAAAGACTTCTATGTATTGGAAGGAAGGATTACTAAATATTTTGGAGTTTGAGGGAATAGATTAATTTCAGACTGCCCTTTTGTTACTACTGGTGTATAATTTAACAATAAACTACTAATTGAATGGCTGGACTTTAAGGTGATGGGAAGAAAATAAATTGTTAGCCATTGGGGTGGCTTGTTCAGTCATTGTAACTTTATAATTAGCCAGAGAGAAGGAGAAGTGTAAATAGTTCACTCATAACTCCAAGTTCCTTTTGGAGTAAAGATGCACTGGTTGTCTTATGCCTCCAGCTTATGCTTTTGAAAGAATTTGTGTTAACTCATTGCTGCACAGTGTTGTTGGTGAAAAAGAATGCAGACTGTAAAACAGTAATTTAAAGAATTACTAATTTTTTTAAGTATACATGTATTATACTAATGTATACTAATGTCTACATTAAAGTTAGCATTGCTTCAAAGGAGTTTGAAATGATTGATATGAAAACAGCTTGTGATAAGGATGAATTTGATGGAGAGCAGGCTTCAGATGGTAGGCTTTGCTACTGCATGCTTTTGTACTTCTTGCACACATAAAATCTTCCCATTTTAAAGGCTTTGGGAAATCTACACTTGTGTGAAATCAAATATGCAGAAAATGTGTTCTTGGTTAGGAAAGCTTACCTTTTTGCTTATACCACCTACTCTCTCCTGCTGGATTTCCAGTTTTTTAGAGTAGTGCTATTTTTTCAACACTTCTCAAAGCAGTGTTGAGATGAACAGCAGCAGTGTTACCCCAAATACATGGTTCTTCACACCATGAAGAAATAAAGCTGGATACTTCTTACATGCTCATACTATTCCTTGTTCCATATTTCTGGGAAAAGCCCAGAATTTAATTCAGAAAATGTAGTGCTCTTGATACTGACATATCATGTACACAATACAAATGCTTGGATTTTGCCCTGAGAATACATTTTCAGTTCTCTAGAGGTCTCCAGGTTTCTGTGCCTGAAGATTACTTATGCAAATACCAAGCAACAGATATTTGTATTCTTTGATTTCTCAATTGCCCTGCGGTGTCTGTAACTACTGTTCAAGTTGTTGCTATTCCACGTACACAGTGCTCATAATCAAACAGTGTAATAGTTCCTGTAGAGGTGTTAAATGATGATCATCTTGAGGCTGCAAAGCTTGTTGAATTGATTTGTGCAACTGAGGCACTGAGCTAAACTGCCTTTGTGATGTAAGCTCTGGTAATTTTTGCTTTAGAATTGTTCTGATACTATGAAAAGGCCATTTTTGTTTCTTTTTTTTCTTGTCTTTGATGCAGACATAAATAATCAAATTCTAGCAGGCTTTCAGAGTTATGTTTACTTTTGATTTACGTGGTAACTGATATGAAAAATTATTTTTCATTTTCGTACATTTTTAGAAACCTCTGGCCTCAGTGCCAGCCTTGTTTATTATTTGTACAATTTTCCTCCATAGGGATTTTGCAAATTTGACTGTAAAATATTTTAACCCTGTAGCTGGAATGTGATGAGTTTTCTCAGTAGATCTAATTAATTTATTTGTGGTTGTCTGGCTTATTCTGCAATGCAAATGTCATATTTTATAATTGAGAAAAGAAAATGATGAGGGGATTCCTCAACCAGGAAAGCAGCATTATCTTGATGTAAATTTTTAGGAGAACGTTAAATCACTCATTTAAAGTACACAGACAGTAGAAATTATTTGATGCTTGAACACTCTTAGAATAAAATTCTCCAAAGCTTTGAGCTCCTTGGTTTTGAGTTGAACTATTGTTGGATATAACTCTTTATTTGTGGTATAATTTCACATTGGCCTTTGTCTTTTTTCTACAGCTGCACAATTTCAGCATAACTCAATTAACTCTGTACTCAGTGAAATCAGATTTGTCATTGGTTTTTAATGCTAAGTACATTCTTTATTTCCTAGCAGGTAAAGGCTTTTACATTTACCAGTGCTGTGGGTAACCAGTAAGCTTTATAACTGTACTAATGGAAAGGCATAGGATGATTTCAGAAGGAAGTATTTCTGTAAATTTGAGTGGTTTTGGTCAGAATTCTATGATAACTTTAGCAGCTGTGCATGTGGGTTGCCCAGTCTTTCATTTAAACAAGTCCTTGAGCACTTGGTAGAAATGTTATAAACATTTTAGTTTCATTAAATATCTTAACTTTATTGCTTGGATATGTAGTTGAGTGTGGGCAAACAAGATAAATGACCTTTGATTTTCTATAAAAAATAACCCTGTTCAAATGTTTATGTCTGTGTTATCACACAGTTCCTTAGGCATTATTCCATGGTCCATTGGCAGTGTCAGTTTAAAAGTTTTCCATTCCAAATTTTCAACTGTTCCTGTTCCTATCCCCACACTTAAGCATGGCACCCCTCAAAGCACAGCTGTGAGAGAGCTTTGAAGTTTTAGATCCTTATCCAAGGCCAGTTTAAATAACCTGTGGTCAGCTTGATGCTTGAAACACTTGTTCAGCTGTGCTGATGCAGGTATTTGTAGAGTCACTCTGAAACTGAGCAGCGAATTGCCCTGGTTACTCTGGATCTGTGCACTGAAACCCTCCCTTGTGCCCCCAGTACAGGAGCACTGGGAGTGCTGGTGAAGCCCTGGGACAGCCCCGAGGTGGGGAGAGGCTGCAGGGGAGGGGACACGGTGAGACAAGGGGCTGAGTTCTCAAGCTGGCCTTGCTGCCAAAGGCTGACCCTGCAAAATGGCCTGATGCCAGTCTGTGATGAAAAGTGGCTTTCTGTTTCAGGTGTAAAAAAATCTTATCTGAAGGTGTCTCCTGCTATCTGATAAGTTGAAGTGATATGAGAATAAGGAATCTCTAAGGTGGAAAAAAAAAAAGCCCTTTCATTCTGTGCTTTTCCTGAATTGTATCCATGCTGAAGAGAAGCAGTTTTTACAGAAAAGGTCGGCATCAACAAGCATCCCCTGATGAAGAAGGTACCTGTGAAGAGCTGTTAAAGAACTCAGAGGACAGTGCTGCAGGGCAGTGAGTTATCTAAGAAATACTAATTGTATCATTAACGTTCTTGACAGGAGCAAACTGGGAGTATGTCCCATAATCACTGTGAACAATGAGACAGTTCAGAGGTGCAGTGTTTTCCTGTTTGATTGCATCTGTCCATTGAAGAACATTTTCTTGTAGAATTAGGCAGAAACAGATCTCCTTAGAGAAGACAAATTAGCCAACACTGAAAGAAACTCCCTGCTGGGTTCTGGAACCTAATGATTGGTTGGAAGTTGGCAAGAATCTATTCCTGATGTTATTTTGTTAATTGATATAGAGGTTAAACTGTGGATTTGAACCAGGAATTCTTTTAGCTGAAGTAATGGCCAAGTATTTCTTGCCTGCTTAATTTGCAGCCCTGGAGACATTATATAAGTTTTGCTGGTAGAGGTCAGTGAAGGAGACAGCAGGGTAATTATTGACATCAAGGAAAGAAGTTGACTGAAAGAAAGCTTTGTGTTCACAAAGTTAGAAACTGTAGCAGATATATCTTTTGACAACAGAGGGAAGAAGTAAGATCCAAAAGCAGCCTCTGTCCAATCCATTGATCCAAAAACCAGAAGCAGCCTCTGTCCACCTCATTGATCTGTGGTGAAGACAGAATCCTGATGGTTTTCTGAATTATGTCTGGTTTTGAGGCTTTTTCTAAACTGGGACAGAGCTGGTGGACTCTAGAAAAAGTTCTCTTAGGGTTTGTATTTAAGAGATGCAGAGGTAGCAACGTCAGAAATTTGTGCCAGGATCAGACAGTTGTCTGCTATGAGAGTGAGCTAAGCTTTATTCAAAGAAAATTATTTTCTTTTGTACAGTGTCTTCCAATTTAATTTAGCTGGGGACAGTGCCAGTCTAGCAAAAAAACCCACCAACCTGAGAAAAACCATTTCAAGGTGATGATGTCAAGATTAAGCTTAAATCTGAGACAATGCACATATCTACTTAACTTTGTTATCATAATAGAGCCTGTAAATTTGAGTGTTTTTCTTTTAGAGCTTCATCTCCGGTTTAGTTGTTTTATAACTGATGACAACATTTGTCATTTCATTACTCCTATTAATGATGACTTGTGTGAGTTGCATTGCTCTAACAGATATCTTCTCTGTGCTGCCTGACACCTTCAAGCAGTTGGTGTCAGGTACCTGTTTGCTATGTGGGTTTGCCATTGAGTTAAAGCTCTTAACATTTATTTTGCAAGCAGGCAGACTTGTCAACCCTTTCGTATGTTTTCACTGCAAATGAACCTGAGTATAATTGTTCTAAATACACTAAATAACCTGTAAGATTCAGAAGAGTTGATTTCTTTTGTCTGTTGGGCTTGGTTCACAGATTTTAAGTTTGCCTTTTTTCCCCCAGTAATGTCGAGTCATCAGTGGAATGTTATAGTTGGGTAGAAACCAAATGTGCAGAGTTAAACAATTGTAATCAGTAAATAAAATAATTAATTGTGTCTTTTTAAATATTGTTTTTTAACAACTTTTCTTCATCATTTTTGGGAAACTTCTGGGTAGTATAGAATAATTAGCAAATGGCTATAAAATATAAAATGCTTGACTGTAAGTTGGGCCATCAGTACAATTCCATCAACTAACAGGAATTGTATTTCCTTTCTATACTTCATATTTGACCTTATGTATGGAGTGATTAATATTTTAAGATGTTTTTTCTTTGAAAAAAGGATCCTAATAATGTTTAGTACTGTAGTCTTAAATTGTAGTTTCCCATGTTAAGTTTTTCCATATGTTTCCATTTGCTCACATGGATCAAGTAGGTCATTCTGAGAAACTGCCTGTTATCTAAGGCTGTGGACAGAGTGGAATGAAAATGCTGTGCACTGCAGGTCAGGGAATTAATTTGCAGCAGAGAACCATAGGGAGGAAAACTGGATCCATGCCAACTCAGCAGTGAATGTGTTGGGGATGCAGGATGCTTTCACTGCAGCAGGGGAAGGCAAAGTAAAGATGGCAGTAATTCATGATGACATCTCCTTCATTCTGTCCTCTGTGAATGGGGATTCCTCTTTTATTTATTGAGAGTTGTTATTGCTACACTGGGGCAATACAAAATTTAAATTACCAGATATCCAAGTTGCCTTTTCATGGTGAATTTTGATAATACTCTGTAGTGGGCTAGATTAAACTAGGAGCTGCTCCCCAAAGTTCATACATTGAAAAATCTTGTTCCTTATAGAAAGTCAAGCATCAAGAGTTGCACTCTCAGCCAGTTTGCAGATGACACCAAGTTGAGTGGGAGTGTTGGTCTGAGTGGATGGCTACACAGAGGGGTCTGGACAGGCTGGATCAGTGGGCCCAAGGGTCTGAGGTTCAACATGGCCAAGTGCTGGGTTCTGCCCCTGGGTCACAACAGCCCCTCAGTGCTACAGGCTGGGGCAGAGTGGCTGGAAAGGGCCCAGAGGAAAAGGACCTGGGGGTGCTGGTTGAGAGTGGCTGAACATGAGCCAGGTGTGCCCAGGTGGCCAAGAAGGCCAATGGCACCTGGCCTGGATCAGCAATGGTGTGACCAAGCACAAGTTTTATGGGTGGCTGAGGCAGCTGTGGATGTTTAGCGTGGAGAAAAGGAGGCTCAGGGGAGACCTCATTGTTCTCTACAACTACCTGAGGTTGTAGCCAGGTGGGGGTCAGGCTCTTCCTCCCAGTAACAATCAGTCAGTCATGAGGAAATGGCCCAAGTTGTGCCAGGAGAGGTTTAGGTGAGATATTAGGAAAACTTCCTTCAGGAAATGAGTGGTCAAGCATCAGAACAGGCTGCCCAGGACAGTGGCTGAGTCACCATCCCTGGAGATAATTAAAAGATGTGTAGATGTGGCACTTGGGCACATAGTTTAGCAGTGGACTTGGCAGTGCTGGGATAATGGTTGGACTTGATGATCTGAAAGGGCTTTTCCAACCCCAACAATTCCATGGTGCCAAGTTGCCAGTGGGAAATAATCAATTGGCTGATGAGGCAGAGAGTCTGAAAGCACAGCCTTTGGGATCTGTGCAAGATGGACTGGAGGGAAAGCCATGGAGCTCTCTGCTCTCTAGAGAGACTTTGAATCTCTGATGCAAAATAGCTGTCTGGGTTCTGAAACCAGGACTTCTGTACTTTCAAAACCTGTTTGTTACATCAGAGAATACTCCACCTTATTACTGTTTTTTTCTGTTAAAGTAACCATAAAACCCTAAATACTAGCTAATTGCTTTAATTACAATACAATCTTCCTTTATTTTTGGCATTAATTTGTGTTCATCAGTGACTTCTGACTGTCATGATGTGATGTTGAATGAATTCTGGAACTTAACATCAAGCTAGAAAAGGTAACAAAAAATGTCATGGACTTATTTAAACAAAGAGGCTAAAATGTCATCTCTTAAGCTCATGGTGATATCTTCACAGACCATTTTGCCTTAGCTAGATTTTATTGGTAATTCAAAAAGTGGCTGTTAAAGAGGTGCTGAACAGCACAGAGAGTTACCTTCCTTTGAAGAAGTCTTGCAAAAGACCTCAGAAAGGTCATATTAAATTTAATGTTGCAGAAGAGCAGTGTAAATTTTGTCAAGGACATGTACAAAAGATAAGTTTGCCTTTTGTTGATCTAAACATGTTTTATAGTAAGAAAGATTAATTTCTTGGCATTTTTTTGGTACCTATTCTGGAAGCTAATGCAGCAGTTGATGTTAGCTTTGTGCTCTGATTTATTTAATTTATGTCCATTTAATATGCTGGGCCAAAAATAAACTAACTTTTGTCCTCTACTGTGACTACCTACATACATTGTCTCACTTCCACTCATTTTCTTCTCTATCAACATGAAATATAAGTGCTCTCTGTTTTGTGAAACTCTGAGCTGTGTTTTCCAGGAAGTGAGGAGGTTGGAGTAAATCCCAAAGCAGAATCTCTGCAGTGGCTGCCTGTGCTGCTGTAAAGCCTCAACAGAGCATCTGAAACAAAACTGTGCACATCCCAATATGCAGATAAACCAAGAGATAACAGATAAAGCCACCAAAGGAGGCATTAAAATCCGGAGGCTTTTATGTAGAAAGATGGATCAAGTGAAAGATTTACTACTTCAATTCCAACTAATTGATTTCTGTTGCTTAAATTAGAGCAAAATTTCAGTGCTACCATGTATCCAAACCCATTCGTTATTAGCTTACAAAGCAGAATACTGTAATTAAATAAATTGAATGTTTCTTGAAGCTCTTCTAAAGAAAATACTAATTTGCTTACAATGCATTGGACAGTCTGTCTAAATTGGCTGGCATCCTTCCAGTTTTAAAGCAGCTGAGATTTGAAATTATTATGGGAGCAAATATTCCAGATTTCTTATATAAGTTACTCTGCTCTGGGTGTCATAAGAAGAATGGAAGAGGGAAGGAAAGTGATGGAGAATTGTTGGTTTGGTTTGGTTTTTTTTTCCTTATGTAGGAGGATAAAGTAAACCCTGTAGAGCAACAGAGATTTTGGAAAAATGCACATCTTGAAACAGCAAAAGCAATTTACCTTGTAGAAATCTTTCAGTATTTGTACATTATATATCAAAGTCCCATCAACTGTTCTTTCCTTAATCTTTCTGTACCCCTGCTAGACTAAGCAGAAAAAGATGGCCATCTTTTTAATTGGCTTTTTCACTTAGCTCTCTGTCAGAATGACCAACTGCCTGTGTGAAGCCAGGTAACTCTATACAAACAACTGCTACTGGAAATGGAGCTGTTGGGATTTATCTCCATTGGGAAATGTATATTAAAATTCTAATTACCTATGGTTTAACTTAGGAGTACTGCACATATTAAAAAAAATACCTGACTCAAAGTTTGGCATACATGGAGATGTATTGGTAGATTTTCTGTGCTCTGGAGAAGCATCTGGAGATTATAGGAATGTTGAAGAAATGAGGAAGAATATTAAATGTCTTTTAAATGGGAAACAAATAATCAAATTATATACTTAAAAATTAGTATATTGTAAAAAGTGGAATTATCTTCAATTCATCATTTTGCCTTTAGTTGCAATATTTAAGTGCATTAAGGTATAAAATTTCATTATGCTTGTAATAATTATCTCCTGAGATGATTTAGACAGAATCTTAGTGCTTAACAGGTATGATGATTAGAAAAACAGAATAAAACCATGGAACAATTGCTTACCAGCTATGAATCCTCTTTTTTTACTCCATTTGCATAAAATGTTCTTTGATACGTCAGGAATTTTGAATATGTATATAGGTGATTATGTAAGGGGAATTCAATCTGTCTTGTAGCTGCTGTCAAATAAGATTGCATTTTAAAAATAATCCATTAAAGTGAAATAAAATTTAGGGAAGAAAGTTTTTCAATATGATTTTTCATCTTATTCTGTGTAGCTTTTTAGGAAAAAAAAGCGGGAGAAAAATTGCATTTCCCCATATTAAAGTTTGGTGGCAAGTTAAATAAATTGGAATATCATGTCCTAAAATAAAATGTAATTGGATTACTTAAAGTCTGATATAACTAGATTTGAATAGTGTTCTTCTCAGAGTTCCCTGCCTTAATATTTCTCTGTATTTCCTGAAACTTTTGTAAAATTTTAACTGGTAAGATTGCTTTTTACCACTGTATCTCTCCAATGCAAAAAGGCCTTTGCAAACTTTGATTAATTCTCTGAAAACAGGAATCTGGCTTTTTCATCCTAATGATTAAGACCAACCTGTATTGCTCTGGTGATAAAGTGAGAGCTACAGGCAAAGCACCTGGTCTCAAAATAGATCAGTAATAACAGATTTGAAGTACCTCCTGAGTGACTCATGCCCTTCTACAATTTAAATGTTTTTATCCTCAGTTCCAGCCTTGGCTCTGTAACTTTGGGTAGGAGCTAGGTGGTTCAGGAGTTGTTTTTCTTATGAGACTTAGTTTCAAAATACTTCAGTTCCTCAGGTAGATTCAGCTAAATAATGGTGAGAGAAGTGTACTCAATACCACGAATTAAGAAATGGAAGGAAAATAGAAAACTTCCTGTTAATCTGTTTTTTCTGACCCTAAAATGTCACACCAATTTGGATGTGATTGCTTGGCTACCTCCATGTTGTCCTGGAGAGAGGAGGTGGTGACAGTGCTCTTCAGCCAGTGGTCCAGGGTGGTGCTGCTGGAGCAGGGTGTGGGCATCTTTGCTCTGTTCTCTCTTCTCCCAGGGTTTGAACTTCAGTTCTCCCTGCAATTAATTATTACACTGGGGAATATTGAAGGTTAGGTTTCACTCAGTTCCTGCAATGGGTGTCTCTTTGGATTCTGAGGGATCCTAGTGCCCCATTGATCCTGGCAGTACAATAGGCCCAGCAGAGTGAGGGGTTCATCTCTAAAATCAGGTGTTTTGTGTCAGTGATTCTAGTTTTCTTTTCTTGTTTCTTCTCATACCTGCTGGCCATGGTCTGTGCTGTGATGCCCTGGAGGGGCTGCAGGGTATTTGATTTTCAGACTTATTTCTAGAGGAGGTGGTTGAATGTTACACTTACTTGTGTGTTTTTATTGTATGAGATGTGTTTGTTTGTTTGTTTTTTAACAACTTTACTGAAATGAAACATATTATCTCATGACAGCCTTGCAAAAAATACTTTATTGTAAAAGTGTTTTAATTGTTAACACATCAAGTGTCTTATACCAGTGTGTAATAAATATTGATGATGGTTAATTTATTAATTTATTTTGCATGAAGGCAACTGTAATTACAGCATTAATGTTAAGATTATTTTATGGCAACAGCAGGTGCAGCAGTCTGTGCAGAAATTGTAGAAAATGGGAATCATTCTTTGTAGCTAAAGTAGGTTTTGTCATTTTTGATGGGGAACATATTAAAGGGGCAGATTTCTTCAAAATTCCTGTCTTCTACTGTTTGGAAAATGCAGGTGAAAATAAAACAGTAAAGTCTAGATTTAAAGCAATTCTGTCTGTTAAACAATTTTGTACAGACAGATTTGGTTGTATTTATTTGGGTGAATTTGAGTGAATTGGTGTGAATTCTGTAAATAGCGGAAGAAGCATGAGACAGACAAAACATCTTTAATGAAAGCACTCAGCCTTTTTCATGCTCTCAATCTACCTTTATTATGTTAATCAAATTCCACAGAGTTCCCAGCAGGGGTATGTGAAAATTATCTTTTCACATAAATGAATACAGATTATTTACTGTGTATCAAGAAACTGGTTATAGGTCTTTGATCATTGTCCTGGTGCAGATGTAAATCAGAGCAGTGATTAAGGCTCTAACTTGTGTGGTGTCCCCTCATCCTCCTGGGTGTCTGGGGGATGAGGTGGTAGCTGAGTGTGCCAGCCCTGCCCACTTGGGATTCAGGTGTGTAAACTGCCTGGTTTAGATTCCCAGGATGAATTTAAATCTGTTCAAGCACAATGGTCTCAATATAACTCAATTTCTAACAACTCTTGTCAGGTGCTCTTTTTGGGAATAATGGAGTGCCTATTGTTGGGGCTGGTGAGAGGAAATGGAAAAAGTATAATTCATTTGTACTTCTAGTTTATGTATAGATAGCTGGAGGTAATGAGCTCTTTATGTCATGCCTCCTCATCAGAACTCCCATTAAAGTAGCCAAAGTTAAGTGCAATTAATCTGAGAAACAGTTTCTAGGAAAACTAGAAAGACTGAAGTTTGCTGCTCTTGTTTCTGTGCAGTATTCTCCTCTGTTTTCACTGTAGGAACACCATGAGAGTAAAATACTACATTTTCTATCTTAATTAGTTGGTGCCTCATAAATAAACTTATTAAAAGATTACAAAAAATGTTTTCTGTGCCAACAGTATATATGCTATCATGTGTTTTGCTTCAGGATAATGTTTTGAACATCATAAATCAAATCATGGATGAATGCATTCCACATGAACGGGCCAACCGAGACTTCTGTGTTAAGTTTCCAGAGGAAATACGCCATGACAACCTTGCAGGACAGCTTTGGTTTGGAGCAGAGGTAGGTCTGTCTTACTTCCCTGTTTGGGATTAATAGACTTTTTTTCGTTGTTGTATAAAGCCACAAGTACATTTCCAGACTTTTCTGAAAGTGGTACAAAAAGTTACAGAGCAAAGTAAACATCTGGGAGAACTTGCTGTGGGTGCTCAGAGAAATGGGGTTCTTTAACTGTGGTTTTGGTTGGGCTAACAGCATAACAGATTATTTTCATAATGTGTGTTGTCAGTATTTTATAATGAAAAACTACTGTTTTGTGGATTAGGATCTGAGTGATTTTGGGGTTTTTTGGTTTTTTTTTTTAATGCTGATCGGCCATCTTGTGTTTTGAAGATCTTAGAAACAAAAATAAAAAATTTGTGTTAGGGAGTTTCATCAGGACAAAAGTTCGTCTCCAACAAATAGAAAAGCATGCTGCCACTTTATTTTAATGGCTATGTTATGCTATAACTCTTCCTAAATATGCAACTTGGAGCTGTTATTTGTCACACATAATTTCCTTGTTTCGTATGTATGCCAAAAATACAATGGTTCCTGTGCAGAACACTGAAGTCCACTTTTCTTCTCTTACCTGGTTTCTCTCAAAGACTTGCTTCTAGAGTAACCTGCAGCAGCAAGGAATTTTTATAGTGAATTAAGCTTTCATTATTTTAACCAAAGGAAGCCTGAGTGTCAGAACAAAAGGCTATGATATGCAAGATATTTACTTATTAGTACTGATGTCTTTGGCTAAAAAAAATTAATCATTGTGGCATCTTTAGTGATAAACTCTTCAGTTTTACTGGCCTGAAGGTGACTTAAGGTGGCACTATGAATTTGTTGAGACTTGAGGGAGGATTAGTCTCGACATCCCACCACACAACAGCACGGTGTGATCTTGTTTTCAGTGTTGCCTCTCCTGCATTAGGAGCAATCCTTGGCCTCCTGTCATTATCCTTTTTTTTTTCTCTGCCAGCTTCTCCTTTCTTCTTCAAGTGCATGTTCTCCATGAGGAGATCCCATCTTTTACAGTCCAATATACCTCCATATGTTCTGTTTCTGAAACTTGCATTGACAGTTGTTAATTGTAGGCTCCTCTGAGTCAGAGAAGTCTCAGAATTTACAACATTAATTTGGTATGTCAATGCTTTGTAATCTTGCCTTCAGTCTTGTTTTATTCACTGCTGTGTTATATAAGCTAAACCCATTTCCAAATCAAACTTTCACTGTGTAACCATCAGGCTGGAAAGACCTGTTGGTTTCAGGGAAAGTAACATATGCAGTGATGATGTAATGCCAACTCCTACTGCTGTAGGCACTGTCCTCCTGTAAATTCATGTAGCAGGAAGGTTGAATGAGCTTTATGAGTACACACTTCTGTCCTTGTCAGTACAATCACGGTGTTACCAGACTGAGAGTACCTATTAGCAGGTAACACTTCATCCTTACTTTCCCACAAACAGTGCTTTGGCTGATAAGAAGTAAGAACATGATCTTCTCTGAGTGCCCTCAAAACACAAATCAATGCATCAAGGCTGCCAAGAAAGGATTCCTTCTGGGATTACAGGTCCCTCATATTGAGTTGCAGGCATGGCTCCCATCCACAGGATGCCAGGGAGAAGGGAGTGACACAGCTGCAAATGGAGATTTTAAAATGGGAAAAAAACCCCTGATCTTTGAGAACAGCCTTGTATATTCTCAGTTAATAGAAGTATTTCTATTAATGTAGCATTATTATGTGATTTATAATAGTGCTTATTGTCTTCCAAATGTATCCATAAAAGAATAAAGCCAGCAGTTGTTTGTAATGGCAAGATTTTAAAAAAGTTTTATTAATGTGTTACAGTAAAAATCTACTGTTAATGTCTTTGTCAGCTGGTCAGAGAGAGTCCATGTATAATGCCCAGGGCAAGGAGTCTCTTAAATAGCTGCTTTCCAGACACTGAAAGGGAAGAATCACTCAGTGACCTGATTTTTATGTATAATCATGGTTTCTGAGGGAAGCAGGATACTGGCCTGACTGGATCCCTGTGTGATAGCCACCGTGAGCAGTTTTGCTGTAAAAGACATCACAGTTGCAGAATTTCTGTTTTTTTAATAAGGGATAGATTTATTTTGCAAAATCAAGCAGTCCAACCCAAATCAAAACAGTCCATGGTCTGCAGTTTTGCTGGATTCCCATCTCTCTTATGCAAGCAATCCATGTGTGCATAAGGATCTATCTGCTTATGCTTACTGCCTAACTGGTGGCAGAATAGCTTTAGTTCTCTGTCAGCACTGTGGTTCTTGTACTTCAACCTTCCCCTCTTCTCATGTCTTCCTGGCTGAGCTGCTCTCTAACCTTTCCTGTGAAAGCTTTTGACTCTTGACATACCAGCCTTAAATCTTTCAATTGTTTATTAATTTGCAGCCAACTGGGGCTAAGTACTGCCCTTGTTCAAAAGCACATCTTGTTAAATAGCACATCCTGTGCTTTGTTTTTTTTAGCATGAAAGTATTTTTACTTTGTGAAAACTAACATTTTATCTCTTCATATCTTTCATAGTGCTTGGCTGCTGGTTCAATTATTATGAATCGTGAAATTGAGAGTATGGCTATGAGGCCCTTGGCCAAGGATCTGACCCGGAGCCTAGAGGAAGTCAGAAATATCATTCGTGACCAGGCCTTAAGGGATTTGAACCTCTACACAGAAAAAATGAAAGATTCCCTCAAGCATTTTGATGTCCTTTTTGCTGAGTTTGAATTAAGGTAAAAGAGCTGAAGTAAATGTGTTGTGAGCAATGTCTTGGCCACAGCTGCTGTTGTGTGGCTTGTTGGCTTTTGGAAATTGGCTGTTTTGCTCTGTATCCTTTGAGTGGAAAAAGTATGTAAATTTTTTTATCATGGTATTTGAATTCTTTAGTAATTTGTTGTATTGTTAGGTTTTTCTTTCCAGTGTAGCAATAATGAAAACTAAATAGCTTTTTAGCAATCAACATTTGCTCTCTCCAACTAAACTATAATCTCCCATTTGCATACTGGCATATGGCATTTGAGGGAGAATTTCCAAGAGACAAAAGGAAACCATAAATCTCTCCTCTTAATGGTTTCTTTGTCAGAGAAAAGGCAACAAATAGATGTTTAAGAAGAAAAGAATGATAACAAAGATTCTAGAGAGTGTGAGGTTTTGTTCTCTTGTGCTTAGTGATATAAGCAGGATGTACCCAGTGAATTTAAGAAGGCAAATTGAATTCTGATAGTGGAAGTGCTTTTACATGAGCCATAATTAACCACAGGAACTCACTGATTTGAAAACTTGTGACTGAACAATGACTGTGAGGTTTATAGCTTAAGTAAAAATAACTGCTTTTTGGGATGATGCTTTTTTGCATCAAGGGTCACATTGACCAGTCTTGCATTGTGCTGCAGAGTGTAACCAGCTACCTGCCTGTGTGTAGGTGTTTGTGGTGCTGGCCACAGACAAGATAATGGGCAAGATTATTTGTGCATCTAATATGCTACAGTCACTGCTGCTCTTAGCAGAACATGTTTCTTAGAATTGGGTAGTCTTTTAATATTTCTTGGGAATAACCTATAGTCTCATATTACAGCTTGCCTTTCCTCAATATTGTTATTCTCTTGTATTCTTTTAATCAGGTAAGCAGGTTTTTTCTGATTAGAAAAAGCATCATTATTCTGTTACATTGAAAACACTTTAATTGAAAACATCGTCTAAAAACATGTTTTAAAGTGTGGATTTGAGTGCAGACACCGATGACAATCAGTAACTGGTTCTTGGCAGTGTCTGTGCAGTTTTTGGCTTGTCAATACCAACTCTCTACAAACATTTTTCTTTACCGTTGTCTTGCAAACAACTTCTTCCCTTTCTGTGTTACTCGTATACTACAAATGACCAATTAAGTAATACAGTGACAGAAAACCACTAAACTTTTCTCAGTGTTTCCTAACTTGTTGAATTAGTGCTTTTGCAAGTAAGTCCACATAGAAATGAGGCCAAATTTTAAGTGTCATAAATTGTCTCATCTGAGTAACTGAATTTCACCAATCTAATTTCAGGTAAAACCTTTATAAATAAAATGTTTGGTTTAAGTCAGATTTTTTTATTAAGAAAATGTAGAGTAAACTATTCTGTCTTCAAGATGGGGCAGTAAAGATCCTTCTAGGGCCCTGTGCCACACAGCATAGAGTTCTGATAACTAAATGTTTATAATTAAATTTATAAATTACAACTTACTTCTGCTGCCCCAGTTCCACTGCAATAAGTAATTTGGTTGTGTTTCTTATAGATTCTTACACAGTACAGTTTTCACAGTGAGTGCTGTTGAAATAAATACACATTGGTACAGGAAAAGTTAGGTTTCTGAGATGATTTTTCCTAGGTTTGGTTTTATTTATAATCTTACTTGTTAAAGCATGTGGAACAGTTGTATGTTATTTTATAATTTTTGCAGTTATGTGTCGGCCATGGTTCCTGTGAAGTCTCCAAAAGAATACTATGTACAGCAAGAGGTAATTGTGCTGTTCTGTGAAACTGTGGAGAGGTAAGTTAGGGACTAGGTCTTAATTTCTGTGTTTACTTTCTATCTGAGTTTTTATAGAAGTAATTTATAGAACTGTAGAACTGTAATTTTATGGAGGGGTCATAAAACACCAGGTCTTTTTCTTTTCTAGTAAGTATCCAAGTACAAAGTTTAAAGGTATTAAGCATTGCCAGGCACAAGCCTGTGCTTTTTTGTTTTCTACATAAAAGAAACAATCCAAAACACAGGAGTTAATAATCCAACAATAACAGTATTGTTGGGATGCCTAGTTACAGATGTGTACCTGAAGGCTAAGCATTTAAATAAGCTAAATCTGTTCAAGGCATCAAGACTTAATAATATTTCATGCAAGAATACATGGGGAGATGATTCAAATCATCTGTGAACCTCCAGTGATTATCATAAAGAACTTGTAAAAGCCCTTTAAAATCTCAAAGGAATGGTCCTTGGCTCTATATATATGAAGGGATGATGATGAAAGAAATCAAATAATTCAGCAATTCATAAATTCTTCTAGAAGTATAAGGTGCAAAAAAAAGTGTGAATTTGTAATGTACTGCGTTGAACAACTTTTTTTTTCTTCCCCATTGTGACAGATTAACTAGCCTGCAGGTGGGCAGTGGAGGGGAACAGCATGTGAAATACTCAGCTTAAGTGGGGTTTTGAGCACTGCAGCACTGTTCTTAAAAGGAAATTAGTGAATCATGTTCTGTGTAGAATTATTAGACACCAGTTGACTGTAAAAGGCCTTTAGAATAAGTGTTAGTGTAACTGTCATGTCAGGAGAACTTGTCAAGTAGGACCCTGGGGCTGGTGTGGTCGATCCTTTCTTTAAGGAATGGAGGAGTACAGAGCAGACTGCCAAAATCTGTACCTGACACCAAGATCAGAGCTGTTTCAGGCATTTTGGAAGACAGGATTGCAACTCAAAAAGGAGCTATCACACATACACATATTCACCTGTGGAATACACGTCCAGCAGAGGCCACAAAGATGATGGAGGGGTCTGGAGCATCTCTCTAGGAGGAGAGAAGTCTGGGGGCATAAATTGATAATGTGAACAAGAAGTTCACATCAACATGGGGAAGAATTTCTTTCCTTTGAGGTGGCAGAGCATTGCAACAGCTGCCCACAGATGTGGTGGAGTCTCCCTCTCTGGAGACATTCCAAACCCTCCTGGATGTGTTCCTGTGTCACCTGCTCTAGGTGACCCTCTCTTGGCAGGGAGTTGGACTGGGTGATCTCCAGAGGTCCCTTCTGAACCTGATGATTCTGTGATTCTGTATCTGCCCTGTAAGAGGAAAAAGACGGTTCCTTACCTGTATCTTTGGATAATCTGTCTGGGCTGTAGGAAGGAACAGGGAGTGAGGATGGGCCACACACCAGTGTCCAACCACTGCTGGCACCAGCCAGGGCTGGCTTTGTGCTCCTGTCCCATCCACCACCAGCAGTATTGGCTGGACGAGTGCTGACAAGGAATAAGAACAAGTTATTTCAATTCTCTGGGGACCAAAAGCAGGACTAATCAGTTTTAAGTGCTATCTTAAGCACTGATAAGATAAGTCAGAGGAGAAATTGGGGGATGTTAAGAAACATAGGGTGAAATCTGGAAATTGTGAAGGAACCTGGAAAATACAGCCAAGTAAAAAATCCAAACAAAATGTCATTTAGTTTAAAAGGGGCTTAAGACATTTGAGAAGTTATTTGAGGACAGTGAAGCCTCCCCCAAATATTAAATCCTTACACTTCAGTAAGAGTTGCTATGTAGAACTGGGCTGTTCTTGGGTGGGTTTTTCAGGTTTTTTTTTTTTATCTAAGGAGGAGATTGACCTTTATAATTAGAGCAATTTGTGTTTGAAAATGAATCCAAGTACTTTCCCCTATTACTTTAAAAATGTTTCTTTTATTTGAAAAATTGTCAGCACCAGTGGTTTTTCAGTATCAAGCTGAAGCTTGACATGAAATAGTAAATAGAGAAAATGTCATAAAACTGAACTGGGTTTTGAATGACTATAAAAGCTTTAAGTGTTTGAAGGGATTTTCTTCTTGCATTCATGCTTCTATTATACTATTTTTTCTTTAAAGCAAGGACTTAAGCAATCAGTTACATATGTAGTGGTTTAGATTGTACAAAGCCAGTGAATGAGTTAAATACTATCAGTTTGGTTTGGCTTGTAACATTTTTTGCAGTTTTTTCCGTAGTAAAATGTGTTCTTCAAGAGTTTGATGTCTTACTAAATAATTTTATTCTTCTGCTCAGAGCCTTAAGGCTTGGATACCTCACTCAAGATATGATAGATGATTATGAACCAGCTTTAATGTTTACAATTCCAAGATTAGCCATTGTATGGTAAGTAATTTTTAACTATTTTCTGCTCTGCCTCATTTAAAGGTTTATTGAAGATTTGAAAAGCTGTGTTTAGAATTTTGATGGACTGTCTTTCACCTGAGTTTGCTTTAACATTCTTTAAAAAGAATTAAAGAGGAGGATTGTTTTGTTCTAAATCATTACCTGTTTAATGTAGATTATCAAGACAAAAAAAAAGAAAGATGGCAGATCTCTAAATACAGAAGGCAGGAACAATTGATCAGGCATCCTCCAGCAAAAATTAAAAATTAGGAACAGCAGTCTTTGCAATGTCATATTGTCAGAAATATTTTTTGAAAGCACATATTTCGTGACACTCAAAAATAATGACTTGAGGATACTAGTCTTGAAAGCTACAACTTTTCAATTAAATTTGTGTGTTTTTCTCAATGACTCTAGGTTCAGAAGGAATTATCATGGCAAACTGCATTGTAACTGTTGAGTTAGGCTTAATTCTCTTAAAGGAAAATATTTATATGGGTAACTTTTGTAAAGATTTGTGCCCTGTATTGACCACTCAAGGCAACTAAATTATAACAATGTTTTTGCTTCATGCAGTTTTTGCAATATTGAGCAAATCAGATGCATTTTTCCTAAAGAGTCTTCATGATTTACTAAGGCAGTGGCTTCTCTGGAGTAAAGCCAGCATATTTTTAATATTTTACCATTGTGAATGTTTTAAAGTTAGCTAATATAATAGTGTAATTTAGGGAAATAAAAAACCTCAACTCCTGAGTGTAATACACTTCTCCTCAGGAAATCCCTGTGGCCTGTTGTTCCTGTTAAATAGCATATTGTCTCTAACTGTCATTCTGAAAATAATAACAGTAATAATCTGATTATTGGAAGACAACAGGGATGTGAGAACTCAGTTTGAAGCTGCTGGAAGACACAGTGAAGGAGAACACATCATGACTAACTGGAAAACCAGGGGCTCTCTGGCAAATAGATCACATCTATCCCAAATTACGAAGAAGGATAGAGAAGGAGAAGACAAGAAGTTTAACTGCTCCTAATTATCCAGTGATAAGAAAAGAAATCACTGTCATGTGAAGTTCCACAGAATAATTACCCCATCCATATACAGTGTTTTCTGGAAGAAGCACAAGCCTTGTAGGAAATATTAATACACACTTCTTAGCAATTTTTAGTTTTTTCCAGTGCTACAGCTATATTCAGGCTTTGATTCAGAGCTCTTTCAAATGTTATGCATATACAGAAGCCATTTCATAATATTTTTTTTCTGTAGTGCTCTAGCCCACTTATGTATTTTTTAATTTCTTGTGAGAGTTAAATTTTATAGAAAACAAACTGTGCCTGAAAGCCAGAGGAACACTGACTTGGCATCAGGTAGAAGTTTGAGGAGAGTAGCCTTGAGCTTTCACTGAGAAAAGTAGTAATATTTGCTTATGCAGAACATAAGATGTGAGTCAGCAGTAACTGTTTCACTTTGTGGCAGCCTGCTCCTTGAAGCTTGGAACACATAGAAAAAAATATAAAATTATGTATCCTTGGCAACAAGACAATTTGTCTTAAGCCACCAAAAAAAAGTGACTTGCAAAGGAAGCAACTTTTCCTCTCTCTCATCTCTTCTTCCTTGCTCCTGCCCTCAAAACCCTAATCCCCTGGTGGTTTTTTTTAATACCTCAGAGGAATTCATATAGCTTGTGGCATCAGCTCTGCTGCTGTGTCTCAGAGAGCCTTTGGTGGGCACACGGGGGCTTTTCAGGGAAGAAGTGGTGACCCAAGGACTCTTGACAGTCTTGTTAGCCCAGGGTCCCTGTTACTCTGGATGATTTGGATGCTGGATTGCTCTCTGAAGCAACCTCTTTGAGTTTGCTAAATTTGAGTTTAAGAAAGGGAACGTGCCTTTCAAACACCTTGGGTAACAGAGCACTGACACTCTGGACAGGAAAGAGAAAACAGCCTTGCAAAAAGAAAACTGATGTAATCTCAGCTGTGAGAATAGGGTGCCTTTGGGAAATACACATTGTTTTTGCGGTGGGCAGAGGATTAAACAGTTTTAAGCAGAGTGGTGCCTGATGGGAATCCACTCTCAGACACAGTAGGCTGTGGCACAGCAGATATGAAGGTGAATTTTGTTTAATCTGTGACACACAAACAGGTTTGGGCATTGTTGATTTGGTCAGGAGGAGCTGTTGAGATATCTGCAGTGAATACATGGAGGCTTTCAGGACTGTGAACTTACCTCTTTCCAGGGAAATTTGTACAAGTGCTGAGTTCATTTGGAAGCATGGTTTCTTCAAAATGTGTTTCATGTGATTAAGAAAATCTGTTTTCATTTTTTACCATATGTCAATACCAGGTCATATTTATCTTAGAGGTAGAAAACTAGGAGCTCAGGAGTCAGCTACCTTACCTGGAAATTATTTAGATTGGAAAGAAAAAGCCATCTGCAGTATCTCAAATCAGTGGACTTTCCCCAGTGTACTTGATAATAGGTTTCCTTCGGTTTCATTTGTGGTTTTGTTTTGTTTTAATGAGTCAGCTGCAGCAATGAAATAAATGTGTGTTTTTCCATTTCTGCTTCTATTGCTTTTTGTGCTATGTTTAAGAAGGAGGAACAGGGTGGAGAGGATCTTTTTTCTTTTACTTTAAATAGCATCTAATTCTAACTGTGGGTGAATAAGACAAAAATAAGATAACAAGATGTAGTTAAATGTCGTCCTAATGTTTATGTACAGTTGCTTTTCTGACTATTCAGTGGTTGCTCTGTGTAATAAAATTTTCATTTTTGTGTGTGTTCATGCATGTGTTTGAATTACAGTGGCCTTGTTGTCTACTCCGAGGGACCATTAAACTTGGACCATAAACCAGAAGATATGTCTGAACTCTTCAGACCTTTTCACACTTTGCTAAGAAAAATAAGGCAAGTAATAAAAGATAGTTGTAACTGCTTCTCTTCTGAAGTGAAAATCAGAGGCCTGAAAACTCATAAATACTTAGAAAAGTGTTTCTGTTTGCTGTATTAACCATAAACTGCATTTTCCTCTCATCAGCCACATGTACCCATGAAATAACTAAATGTAGTTTTTCATTTCATGGTAGTTTTCTGAACTTTTAATCTCTGTGATAGTTTCTTTTTTATGAGTATCATTTATAGCATTTCATATTTTCCTTGTGGTTAGATGATGCCTGAAATACTAAAGTTAGAGTTTATTTTTGGGAGATTCTGTTTCTAATTAGCATCAATGTTTCTGCTTAACTTGGCTTATTACATTTTCTCGTTTTGCTATGATGCAATACTCAGTTAATTCTTAACCTAATAGAAATGACTCTCAGTGTACATTTGTTTTTTACAGGATGAATCAGTTTATACTTCTTTCCAAAATGCTTCAGTCTTGGTTACCACTGGAGATGTAGGCTTTGGCTCAAGTATAAAGAACATTAAAATGTATTCTTCTTAGCTGAGGTTTTTAGAAGACTGATCTGTTACTTTGGAGAAATTAAGCTGTATCTTTAAAGGATCTTTTTATTCACTCTTCAGGTATTTTATCTGGGTGTTAAAAAAATTTCTTAATCCTTAAGCCCTGTTATTTTCTTATAATTCAAATTAATATACCAACTGCAACTTTTGTTCCTAGAAATCTCTATAGAGATAATGTGGTAGGTTTGGGTTTTTTCCCCTGTGTCCAATTTTCAGCAGTTTATTGCCTTCCCTGGATGTCATGGTTGACAGTTTGATGTAAGAATAGTTTTCACATAGTTTATTCAGACTGATCTCCTCTCATCTGTTAGAGGTGAGGCATCTCCTGAGGGAGAATGTAAGCTCTGGCAGGGGTGGTTCAGAGGGGAGCTATTTCTGAAGTTAGCCTTTATAAATATCCAGACCACATCCTTCTGTGCCCCTTGAAAACGTCCTAGTGTTTTTGTCAGAAGTCTTATTTTTAGGTACATTAGTGATATTCATATTTAAATCTGAGAATTAAAATGGACAAATCAACATGTTTGGTTTGTTGGGGTTCTTTGAGTAATTTTGGTTTTGTAAAACATGAACTGAGGGGAAAAACTGAAGTTAGAAGGAGGAAAAGGCTTTACTGGTTCTGAAGCTTGAAAAGTCCTTGAAGTTTACATCAAAATACCTTATTCCCAATATGTGGCTATTGCAGATTATTTTCACCAGCATTCCAGTTGCAGTCTAAAGCCAAAAGGATATTTAAAAGCTAATATACTTCTCATAATGTGTATTTTCTGCTTTATCCGCATATTTCACAACGTGGAAAATGAAAATCAATGAAGTCAGTGTATTGCTCAGTCCATTTAATTTTCAGTTACTGTGAACTTAGCTCTGGGCTTGAAAAGAGATTTGTAGGATGCTTGTTTGTTCAATAACTACAGTTTTTAATGCAAACTTTAAAAAATAAAAAGACTTTCAGATTCAGTTTTGGAAAAGTTCTGATATACTTTAAGACTTATATTTATTCTGTGAAGAAAATGGAACATTAAAAAAATGTGACCTCAGTTTTCTAGGAGACAAAGTTTGCAAAGTGTTCTTTGAGTGAGATAACATCTATCAGAGCAAAAATTCGAGCAAGAAGTGATATGAAATTCCATGTCTGGCAGTCTCTGAATTGAAGGAACTCAGATACTGGCAAGAACTGAGCTCTAAAAGATCCTTTAGTAATATTCTTGAATGAAAAATACATTGAATGAAAATAACAATGAGATACAAATAAGTGTGCTGTTCATGTAGGGTAATTGAATTACTTTTAAAAGTACCTAAGCTGTGTAGGGTTGTTTTTTTTTTTCTTATCAGGGTTTTTTTTAACTGATCAGGCTGCAATTCTGCTCTGTGAGAAGGTTCATAGAAACCTATGAAGAAGATGGAATGAGGTATTTGATACCAATAATTCTGCTCCCCAACAAAGGAAGAGTGTTTTTTCCTGGAGTCTTTCTCCAATCTCCAGCACCAGTAGTTAAGGCATGAAAATGCATTCAGTAGTCTTCTGTTCAGATAGCTGCATTTTGTGTTGCAGTTGTGTGCCTGTTGTAAAAATACAGAACATCTTACTGCAGAATGTGATCACATCCCAGTGAATTTCTCTGTAAAGTTCTGTAACTTTTTAGCCAACTAAGTATTTTAGCTCATGGAGTAACATCAAATACGGAGCTGATTATTTTGTAGGATTACAGGTAATTAATTTTTAAACTGTATTATCTTAAAATATCCGTAAGGCAAAGATAAGTACTGTATTTAATTATGTTGATCCACATAATTAAATCAGAACTAGCAGAGAAGATAAATATCTATTAGGTATGAAAATTTTTGGTGTCCTACTGGTGGCTGACAACTTTGAAAACAATAGAGATTGTTGAGACTCTGTGAAAAAACAGTAAGAGATTTTGCTTAGTTTTTTGAAAGGTTGAGCAGCAAATTATGGCTTTGAATGTTTTAATTAATATCTAAGCCAGGTGCTCGTGTTGACTTTTATTTTGTGTGTAAAATATTAGCATTGGTATTTATACATCTACCAATGCATAATTATGTAGTAGTGTTATCTCTGTGCCTTTGAAACTAAGGTGTTTGAAGCATTTCTGCCAAACTGCTGCAACCTGCTTAGGAAGTACACAAACCACATCATCTGCTCTGTGCACAGATACGTAACTTAGGAGGCTGTGACACTGAACATTCCTCTGATAAAACACTACCTACACTGTATAGACATTTGAGGCTGCTGTACAGAGATTTTCAAAAGTCAGCAGACTTGGGATTTTGCAGTACTCCTTAATTCTGCCCTATTTCAGAGCTCCTGGCTTTCCTAGTGCTTGTTTCTGGACCACTGCAAGTGATGGCAGAGTCCCTGTGGATTTTGGTGGTGCAGTGTCAAGCAGGTTGCACATCAAGTGGTGCAGAATCAGAGGATCATACCATTTGAAGTACACTGAAACCTTTCTGCATCATTGACTAGAAATTAAATGCAGTTTATGTGCTCTCTGGGTGTTAAAAATTGGATGGGGGTGGCGTGAAATTTGTGTTCTTTCAAAGTGTGCGCAGTGACTGGGGAAAAGCTGGATAGTTTTTCCGAGGTGGCTGTGTTCAGAACTTGGAGGTGATTGCCAAGTGTGGCAGTGAAGGAAGGAGTGCCAGTGCTGTTTGTTACCTGCCTCAGTGCTGGTTTCTCAGCGTGGATGTGTCGGGCAGACCTGTGGAGAGCGGGCTGAGCACAGCGGGAGCGGAGGATGCGCGCGGCGTCCCTGTACCTGCACCGGCCTCCCGCAGTGGCAGCTCCGTGGAGGCAGCTGGTTATGCTCTCCTCGGAGCATGAACTGAAGCACAGGCTGGCAATAACAATGAAGCTATTCTCTGACAATGAGGCAGTTTAGAATTCTAGTCAGAATCAGAGCAAAGTTAATGGAGCAGGCTTGGAGAATGCGCAGGATTAGGGGGTTTGTGGCCCTGTCCTCTGTTTATCTGGACTTGTCTTTTAATGGACATCTGGCCTCGTGTCTTTGAAGAACTCATTTCTGTACCCTGGATATTGGCAGTAGAGTAAAATATGTTCATTGGTTTCACAGTAGGCAGAGCAAATCTCTACTGCTGCTTGTAGCAGGCAGAGGACATCTGAAGAACTTGCTTTGTTTTTCTGCCAGCAGCTGTAACCACTGAAAGAAGAATGTTCCTCATTCTTTGAAAGCTAGATTGCCTTCCTGTGATACAATGCCAAAAAGAGTAAAAGCAGGTGAAACCTCAACATGCACTCTTTAAAATGCAGTATTTTCTGAAGCCTCTCTGAGAAGAAAGCACGCTGCTTCTTGTCAGGGTGCATTGCAGAAGCTGACTTTACCTGTGGCTTCTGAATAATGTAAGCAGAGGAAGAAATCCTTTCTGTCCATATGAGCACAATGAGTTAAAGGTTCTTCTGCAGAAAGGAGATAAACCACTGAATGTACCTACAGCTCAATTAAACCTTATAGTTTACTGATGACGCCTGATGTTTAGTTTTTTATTAGTGAAATGTCACATTTCTTTCCATATATTGATTAACATTAATTTTCAGTACCTTCATAGTCATTTTACTACATGGCAGGTTGGCAGTGAGTCCTGTATAATCTAATATACAGTGTATCGAAAAGGTAACCGTTGATCAAACATTTGTCATCTTTAAAATGGCTGGTGAATCTAGGGAATTTTTGACTAGAGAAGTGAAGATAATTACCTGAACCTCTTTTAAAATAAACTAGTTTTGTTAATAGCAAAATTTCCAGTGTTTGGATTAGGAAAATGAGCATATTCCCTTTGAATTTTAAGCAGTATTATTTCTCTGCTGAAATTATAGGGCTGGTAGACTACCACATGTAATTTAACTGGTTGTGTTACTCTTTCAAGGCTGTGTGGATATGACTCTCCTAAAAAGACATGACGACTGTCAGCTGATTTCACTGGTGGTTGTTGTTGTTATTATTTTTTTTAAATCAGGCTTTATTTACTATTCTCAAATCTGCATACAATTGCTCTTAAATGCTGAGGTGTTGTTATTGTCAGAAATAGAGTTCATTACTCAAGTCCATGGAGCTAGCCAGTATAAAGTAAATATGTGTTTCCAGCACTTAATTTACAGCAGATGTGTGAAACTTGTGTTGGATCCAAGCAGCCCCACCCTCTGAGCCTTTGGAAAGGAATCAGAGTAGCTCTGAGCACCCAGACATTCAATAATCCTGGGTGCTGCCATGTGGTGTTCTGGAGACTGAATAAAACCCCACACTGGATGCTGGAAGTCTGAAGATTCAGTCTTAGATTTTCCCTAGGCCCAGTGCATCATTCCCAGTTATGCTGATGAGCTTGGATGGAAAGCAAATTCCTTTGAATGTTGCTGGTGTAGTCTCTGTTGGTAGAAGTTGCTCATTCTTTTCTGGTTTTGACAAGTGTGTGTGGCTGTGGTGTATGGAGAAGTGTAGCTGGTGTTTAAGCAGCTGTCTGTAGGTCTGTTCCCATTATTTTTAATTCATGCAAGAAGAGTTAACTGTGGATTGCTGAACTTGCCTTGCTGCCTTGATTCAGAAACTCGTGGCTGCTGGCAGCCTGTAGGATGCACTCACAGGGATCTCTGTGTGTCTGTCCTGTGCTTATACTCTTCCTTAGGATCCCTGAGGAGCCAGGATTCTCTACTTAGTGGACCCTGGCTCAACCCAGAAGTTTCCTGTGCTTTTAATATCTTTGTATTTGTGAGGAACAAGCTTAAACCCTTCATTATTACATTTGTGTGCTGCTCTTGTTTGTTGTGGGGTTTTTTTAGAATGAAAACCCCAACTGTTTTTAAAATCTCACATTACTTTGTTTATGCTTATAAAATTCTACATCAGCGTTTCTGTAAAAACTAACAAAATGGA
This sequence comes from Notiomystis cincta, assembly GCA_013398075.1. Taxonomy (NCBI): domain Eukaryota; kingdom Metazoa; phylum Chordata; class Aves; order Passeriformes; family Notiomystidae; genus Notiomystis; species Notiomystis cincta. The sequence continues at coordinate 102,426 of VZRX01019510.1, forward strand.
AATTCATAATACAGAGCCTCATGGCAGCAATCATGTTATTCTATGTTTTTATTCATCCTATTGGTATAGTTATTTCAAAAATAAATGATGATAATACTATTGTTTTTATGTTGACCTTAAAACTTAAGCCATTCTCAGTTTGTTTTTAAGGTGATGTTCAAGTGCTTAATCTCTTACAGACACTGGTTAAATACAAGATCTGAGTAATAATAAGGTGGTATCATTACATACTGTGTAGAGAAAAGAAAGGAATGTATAGATATTTAAAATGTTCTAGTGTGCCACCTAGCAATACTCTTTTGTAGCTTATTAGGCAGGTGGGTCTAACAAGTAGTGCCCATTTTCCTTTCTTACTGATTTATGACTGAAAAAATGGTCAAACTTTGGATTTGAAGATGCCTATGGAATGATACTAGGAAATTCTGACTCCTCTGTTACAGAGTGGGAAAAGGGAGGATATGATAGTGCAATTGTTCCTATAGGTGGTACTTCTGGAGGCTTAGAACTTTTTTTCAGGGTCATATTACTCATATAAAGGAAGATTTTTTTAAAAAGTAAAATGGTAATTGTATGAAATGTACAAGCCACAATTTATTCTGAATGCTTTTCTAAACTGTTAGATTTTTCTAACTGTAGGTAGCTGATATGCAAGTCAAATACTAGTGATGCATTTTTTGAGCTATTTGAAAAATCAGTAGTCCTTGCAAAAATATTTGGTCTTTGAGTTACCAAGATAAGAATGTAAACCATTGACTGGAAATCAAGATGTGAGATGTGTTGAATTTTTCTTTGGGTTTTTTCTTTTGGCCACGTTTTTACACTAAAGTTACTCCTTTAAGGGACTTCTTTTAATATATACATATTATTATGATGATGATGATGATGATGTCAGCTGTATGTCACCTACTAACTAATGATTCCTAAACACATGAGGAATAATGGGCTCCTGACCTCTGTTGAACAGGTCTTGCTTTTCCCATCCATTCATTTATGCTAAAATACACTTGCTGATCTTTGAAAATGATGGCAGCACTTCTTGACAGGGTATTTATATATATGGCTTCTAATTGAGAAGGATAGTGTAAATCAAATTCAGACTTAAAATTACATGCTTCTGTCTGTGGATTTGTTTTGAAGTTACCAAGCACTTAATAACACTTTGTTTTCAGGTGCCCATAATCCTAAACTGCAGTACTGAGGACACTTGGTAACACTGGAGATCCTGCATGCCTATAGAAAACACAGTTTACTAAATTGCTCAGTGTTTGCTTTTAGACCTGCCTTGTTCTTAACATCCTGCAGAAGCTTCACTCCTTAATGGCCCAGTGTCGTGGCTTAACCCCAGCTGCCAACTCAGCCCCACACAGCCACCTGCTCACCCTCCAGAGGGCTTGGGAGAGAAGCAGAAGAGCAGAAGGGAGAAAAGCCATGGGTTGAGATAAAGACAGGTTAATGGGTCAAGCAGAAGCCCCACAGAAGCAAAGCAGAACAAGGAATTAACTCACCACTTTCCAGGGCAGGTGTTCAGCCATCCCCAGGACAGCCGGGCTCCAGCGCGTGACGGAGACTCGGGAAGGCAAACGGCCCCACTGCAGAGAGCCCCCCTTCCTCCTTCTTCCCCCAGCTTCAGACACTGAGCATGATGCCATAAATATGGTATGGAACATCCTTGGGTCATCTGGGGTCAGCTGCCCCAGCTGTGTCCCCTCCCAACTCCTTGTGCACCCCCAGCCTCCTCGCTGGTGGGGTGAGGAGCAGAAAAGGCCTTGGCTGTGTGAGAGCCCTGCTCAGCAATAACAAAAACACCCCTGGGTTATCAACACTGCTCCCAGCACAAATCCAAAACACAGCCCCATAGTAGCCACTGGGAAGAAAATTAAGTTTATGCCAATCAAAACCAGAACACTGAATTCAGTGTCTGAGGCAGGAAAGAGCCAACTTCAAGTGATCAGGCTTCCAGATACCAGTGTTGCATGAGCAATATTAGTATTTTATTGAATTCTTTTATCTGACAGTATAATGCTGTGAAACTTCTGCAGTACTCTTTTGCAGAATAATTTTCTGAATCAACTTGAAGGATGGAAAATTGGTTTGCTAATCAAAGTCAAATTTGTGAATTAAAAAAGTAAAATGATGAAATTAATCTAATTGTGGGTGACATTTTTACTATAAGTGATGGGGAGGGGAGAAGTTCCATTTTTGTGTGTGTTTTGGTTTATTTTGAGGCTTCACTGCAAGCATGTATATAATTTTATACCCTCTATTTGCATGAGTAAACTCAAATTCAGGCATCAGTAGTCACGTGCTCTGAGTATGAATGCCAAATGCACCTTGAATTACACAGTCCAGAGTACTCTGTGCCCTCAAGTTCTGGATTTCTGCGCTAACAGCAAAAGCTTTTTAAAAATCCCTAACATCAACGCCTCATGATTATAAATGACAAGTGGTATGTGTATTTCTTCATTTTCAGGGATCTCCTTCAGACACTGACAGAGGATGAACTGCACACACTGGAACGAAACCTGTGCATCTCTCAAGATGTAGATTTTCCTGTCAGAGCAGATCCTGAAGTACCCTCTGTCATTGCACCAGGCATAACTGCGACTTTGCCTCCTAAGGAACTTTCAGCAAAAGCTGAGAACACAGAGGCTGAGCTGGCTTGTTCCATGCAGTATGATGAGCAGGAGCTGGAGCAGCTGAACAGGATGGTACACAGAGTTGGAGATGAAATGTCTTCTCTGCTTTCCCCTCCAAGCATCTGTCAGTCTCCGGCTCACAGACCTAGCCTAAGAAATAGTTCTAGCACAGAAGCTTCACCAGCAAGACACCATCTTGACAACTTAACTGATGAAGAGGACAGAGTGTTTTTTATGGATGACCTAGATGGAGCAGGAGAAGCTCTGGCTGGGTTGGATTCAGTAAGTGATACTTTTGCTTGGGTGAATAACCCTTGCCACAATTCAAAGCAGAACCTGCATTATAGAGATGCTTTGCTTTATGAGAATGGCCATCAGACAGAGGAAGCTTTGCTTTTAAAAGATGCTGAAAGTGACTTAAGCAATAACAACAACGTTGAAGATGGAAAACAGATGTCTGGGATTTCAGTTCCAAATTCATGCAGCTGTCTAGAAGGTCCAGACTCACAGTTATACCTCAATGGCTGGGACGCCTATGCCGATGACGCAGAAACGGCAGAAGTGATAGCTCACAGGACAGGGGGAATGAAAATATCTGCTACTGTGATATTCAATCCTAAATCTCCTTCTAGCTCAGAATCCCCAGTAACAACCCCAGAAGCAGCTATTAGTTGTGTTCCTGGATCTGCTAGTCCATTAGCAAATGAGGAGGAGGATGAATCCCATAAACTCAGTATAGCTGCCACAAACTGTCTAATTAATTCATGTGTGTGTTGTGGCAGCTGTGAAGACAGCAGGGAGGACGGTGTTGAAGGTTTAAAGACTAAACATTCTGCAGGAGGTGTTGTAAATGCTTCATACACATTAGTAAAGTCTAAGGAAATGGACCATGTAGATAACTTGGACAATTCAGTCCCTGAGCAGGAAACATTAAAACCTGAAACTTCTGCTTTGTTAGCAGAAAGAGACTTTGGCAGTGAAGAGCAAAAACTGCCTATCTCCTCTAAGTGCCTGGCACATTCCTCAGGTTCACAGGTAGGAGCAGAAAGTGACTCCCAAGGGGAAGCAGAAAGCATCTCAAATCAGCAGAAGAAGTGGGAGAAGAGAAAACAACTGTGTGATAAAAAAATGGACTACAATGAAGATGCTAGTAGTGAAAGGACAGCAAAGGAAGATGTAAAGTCAAGATCTAGTTCAAGGTAAGAGCAACTTGATGTCTTGGTAGTAATTTGCATGTAGATAAATTCCTGTATCCCTGTACTGCAGTGATTGGTGTATTGTTAATGTTGATTCTAAGGATAGTAGAATGTTGCAGGACTAAGGAATTTATCCATATATATTTTTTAATGCAGACAGCTTTTTATTGGATGTCAGCTTTTCTGCAAAGAGATTTGGAGATCATCTGAATTTTAATCGTCTAATGTCTCTATATCATTGAAATCAATGTTACATTACCTGCTTAATGTATCCAGGAGGGTATTACTGCTAAATGGTACCTGGATCATTGCTTCCATTGTACTCTGCTGTTTCACAGGAAAAGTGTATCTGGCAAATACAAAAAAGCTGACTTTTGCATGAGTGCATGGGATTAAAGTGTGATCTAAACACATTTTACCTTGGCTTCATTTGAGAGAAAGGGATTGATGTGACCGTGTTCCTTGTGGGCACAAGTGTACCTGTGAATGTGTGTGTGCTGAAGGAGCCTAACAAAGTGCAGAAGTGGCTTTTAAACTTACTGGACCATTTCAGCCAAAGTTGATAGAAGAATAGAGGTCATGGATTAAGGTTCTGCATATTTAATGGCAATAAGGAACTTGATAACAGGGAGATAACATCATAATATTTGTAATAAAGAAAATGCCAGACTTCAGCTCAACTTTGATTAGACACTAGGGATCTTACACAGATCAGGAGAAAACCTGACTTCATTTTGGTTTACTGTTTAGAGGATAAGCTATTTTGTAGTAAGTCTTCAGTTTCCCATTAGTATTAGTATCCTGAAGCAGAGGGAAGACACTAGAGCTAAGTTACATTTGTGTTCTGTATTTCTGTGACAGCTGCCTTTCTTTGTGTGTGTGATGCAGGATCTCATTTCGTTCTGTACTTCTGTAGAGTTCAGGATAACACAGTGGAGGAAGCTTGAACCACAAAACATAACCACAATATAAAAGCTACAGAAATAAGTGTACCAACTGAATTATGAAATATTTTACTGGTAATGGAAATAGAATCATGGGTTCTTTGGCCTGGACCTAATTCCTTTTTACAGGTTAAATACAACTTTGCAGACACAAAACTCAACTTATGTATCTCATTATTTGCTCTCTTAGGCTTGATCATATTGAAGCCCTTACAACAGGGTTTCTAAATGGACTTCATTTTAAGATGTAATTCACAAATCCCTATGACATTCCACGATTTTGCAACAGTTCAAGTGGAATACTGTGTAAAAGAAATCACTGAGTTTAACTAGTTTCCTCATAAATGATACAAAATTCAGACTATTTGTCTACCAGTTTTTGCCTTGAGTAGGATAATAAATGAAATTTTGGAGAACAGATCTGAAAAATATATTGAAATTATTTATATCTGTAAGCTACTATTTCAGCTTCCCATGTTTTGTGAATGTACTAACTTCTCCACTGACTTGTCCAGCCTCTGTTAATATTGTTTAAAAACTTTATCTGAGAATTGTCCTCTCACAGAGACTTCTCTAAGTCTGTCTTCCCGTTTGATTTTGTTTGCTCCTGATTCCTGTCTGGCCTTTCCTGCCTGTTGTGATTTTGTAGACCTAAGTCACATTTTGTCAATGTGGTTACTTTCTCAGATTGGAAAAGTCAGAGCCTACTGATCAGAAATTGTCCACAAATTGTTCACACCTTTGATCATGCTTTATCTCTTGCCCTAAACAATTTTCAGTTACACAATTTCCCCTTAGCAATAAGTGAATCAGAGCACTTACTCAAGATAAGAGCAAACTGTGGATGTGCACAGTGGCATAATTGTTTTCAGTTGGTTTTCTGTGGGTTTCAGTATTTGACTTGGAAGTTTTGCTAAGTGGTTTGCTGAGGTTCTTTTTGAAGTTGTCTGCGAAAGCTCCAAGATGCTGCATGTGACCTCAGATGCTGTCATTCTGTATTGGATGCTAAAATTGTTCTCTGTGTGTTTACCAGTTAAGTCTTGCCATTTTATTACCTGTTATTCAGACTTTAAGATCTGGACAGTTGTTCAGTCTGTTCTGGTTATTACCTGTGAATAATTTTGCATTGATAGTAACCTTTCAGAGCTCATTGCTCTCCCTGCTTCTGCAGGTCATACACAAAAACAAAGCTCCCAGGGTGCTGAAGAACCTCAGCCATGACATCTCACCCTTCTGAGAAGTGATTGTTTAACAGCTTCTCCCAGTTTGTGATTAAGAATTATCTGTCCTTTTTGGGGCCCTCCATCTTAGGCTGTAGCTCCTTAGTTTTGTTAAAAGCCTTTGGTGAGGTATTTTAAAAGAACCTGTTTGGAAATCCAGAGGCTTGACAGATGAATCTCCATTCTTCACGAGCTTCTTGACCCCTTCACAGAGCTCCCAAGAGGTTCCCTCTGCAGAAGTCACATTACTTCTTCCCAGACAGATCTTCATATTGTTGTCTACTTATTTTAGCTTTTGTTACATTTTAAATTGCTTGGTATGAACATCAGGCTTACAGAGTTAGAGCTGTTTGAATCCCTGTGGAGTCCTTTTTATTTTTAGGGATGGCCACCTTTAGACTCCAGGCATCAAGGAAGTTTTGAAAGAGAGCTTAATAATTCATCTCATTCATTCTTGAGTTCTAAAACTCTTGGGTGAATGTTTTTGAATATTTTGTTAGTGGGATTTGTCTGTTTTTACCATAGCTTCTTACACAGTTACTTTGTTGATTACTTCTAATTAGCTGTATTCAGTGTTGATACTACAATACATCTGTTATTAATTGGCAAATATTCCACTTCTGCAGCAATAGAGCAGTAGGGATAGAGGTGTTTTGTTCCTAGATTGTTGCTGCTTTATTTGGAAGCATTCTAACATCAGCTCCTTTGGTATATTCTGTGAAAGATGGTGATGCTGGGGTCCTACTGAGAACTAGATTAAAAATTCATATATGGATAGATCCTATTTTTTCCTTATCTATATGTATAGATTTGGGTCTTGCCTCTGAATCACTAGTCATGTTATCAGCAAAAGAGATAATTGAGTTACAAAACAGAACTTTGTGGACCTTTCCTTACTCATGCTGCCTGGGCAATGACTAATCACTGTTTTTTGATGATATTTTTAAATTGGAAGATCACATTAGGCTTCTATGACGTCTCCCTGTTACATGCTTGTGAATGCCAACCTAACCATAGGGGAAATGTTGGAGACAGTAGATTATTTTCAGAATGATGGACCCATTAGCTAGAACAATAAGCAATCTCATACACATGGAATAGCTGCAGGATAGGCTCATTCATCAAGTTGATAAATGTATTTACTTTCTAGTTACTGTAAGTCACCAAGTAGAAGAAAATTTTCTTTCCCTTTTCTGAATAAAGCAGCTCTCAAATGTGTATGTTGTGACACAAACTGTTTGTTTTAGTAAGTCATTCATCTTACTACACATTAGAGCTGTAATCTCTGTGATCCAGATGGGTTTACCATAATAATCCTTGTATCTGAAATAGCTGGTATTTCAGGCTTCTCTGTCTAGCCTCAAAATACAGTGGAGTTTAAAATACAGATTAAACATTCTTCTGCTAAAGATTTCATAGTTCATAGAATGGTTTGGGTTGGAAGGGACCTTAAAGATCATCTTGTCCCAAACCCCTGTCATACTGGGCAGTGACACCTCCCACTAGACCAGGTTGCTCAAAGTCCCATCCAACCTGGCCTTGGACATTTCCAGGGATGGGACATTTGAAAATTCTCTGGGCAGCCTGTGCCAGGGCCTCACCACCCTCATTGTAAAGAATTTCTTTCTGTCTAGTCTAAACCTCCCCTCCTTCAGTTTGAAGCCACCCCTCCTTGTTGTGTCACTGTCTGCTCTTGTAAAAAGTCCCTCTCCATCTTCCTTGTAGGCTCCCTTCAGGTACTGGAAGGCCACAAGTAAGTCACCCCAAAGCCTTCTCTTGTCCAGGCTGATCAGTCCCAATTCTCTCAGCCTTTCCTCCCAGGAGAGGTGCTCCAGCCCTCTGATCATCTTGGTGGCATCCTCTGGACTTGCTCCAACAGGTCGATGTCCTTGCTGAGGGGCCCAGAGCTGGGTGCAGCCCTGCAGGTGGGGTCTCACCTGAGTGGGGCAGAGGGGCAGAATCCCCTCCCTCAGCTGCTGCCCAGGGTGCTTTGGATGATCCCAGGGCAGGGAGGTTTCTGGGCTGTGAGTGCCCACGGCTGGGTCAGGTGCGGCCTCTCACCCACCAGCACCCCCAAGTCCTTCTCAGGGCCGCTCTGGATCTGTTCATCCCCAGCCTGTGTTGGCACTGGGAGCTGCCCTGACCCAGGTGCAGCACCAGCATTTGGTCCTGTTACAGCTCATGAGATTCCCATGGACCACTTCTCCACTTGTCCAGGTCCTCTGGATGGAGTCCTGTCCTTCAGGTGTGTCGACTGCACCTCCCAGAGCGGTGTCACCTGCAAATGTGCTGAGGGTGCACTCAATCCCTTCATCTGAGTCATTAATGAAGATACTAAGTAATTCTGATCCCAACAGGGACCCTAGAGGGATACCAACTCATCAGTGATGTCCATCAGGATTTGAGTTGTTGACCACTGCCCTCTGGATCTGACTGTCCAGCCAATTTCTTATCCATCTAACAGTCCATGCGTTGAATCCATCTCTCTCCAATTTACATAGAAGGATGTTCAGGGGGACTGTTAAAGAGTTTAGAGAAGTGCAGCTGAATGACATCCCAGAGCCCTTCCCTTGTCTGCTGATGGAGTCACTCCATCACAGAAGGCTGTCACTGGGTACTGACAGATCTCTCCTACTTTGGTTTTTCAGTCATAGCTGATGTTATGTCTTTCTTTGTTTTTTGCTTGTATCTCAAAGATATAAAACACCAGCAGCCTGAGAGTCTTGGGCAGCAGTGCTAATGAGACTCAAATATGAGAAAAGCACTGGCCAAGATGCAGTATCTGATCTGCTGAAGGGACAAGGTGATAAATAAAGGCTGTCATGTAGCAAAACAAACTGATAAAAGGGGAAAGCCTTGTAAGAATAGAAGATGATAAAACTATGACAAAGCACCATTTGGTGTTTTGGGGTAAAAAAGGACATAAGTTAACTCCAAAACCAAGCTTTAAATCTGTATCTAAGATTCCTTGTTTTTCAACTGGAAGCAAACTATACAGATTTTTTTTTTAAATGTTCATTTAAACATAAGATTCTGCCTGCTCTTTCACAGAAGAAAGAAAATTACAAAGAGGGAAGATAATTGTTTTTGTGTTTTGTGAATATTTGTCTTTCTGTTCTTTCCAGAGCTGAGGAGTCCATGTAAACCTGCTAATGCTTTGTGAAGTTTGGCAACTGGTTTGATATTGTTATACAGTGCTGGTGTTTTCATGTTTTAGTCTTAAATACATGTTGCATGTTGTTTATCTACATACTGACCTCAAAACAGTTCTGTTAAAAAAAAGGGATTATTAAGTGTAGTTTCTCACTTTTCTACTGCAGGTCTTTTAAAAATGTCTAGCTTGTTTTACTTTTTTTTTTTTAATTTTTTTTTTCCTTGGTCTGTTTGAATGTATTCTTGTTAAAGCCTTTTGCAGTGCACCTGAGAACTGGCAAAAGGAGCTGCAGTTGTTAGTGAGGAGAAATTCTTACCATCACCCTTCCTGCAAGCTCTAGCTGTGTCCATTGGCTGTTGGATGCTGGCTCTGTTTGCATTTACATGTGGGCACTAAAAACCAGAATATTTTGCCATATGTTTTTGAGTATAAGGAGGAGGAATGAGGCATCCTTGGAAAAGCATGTTTTGCTATTTGTTGATCTATATTTGAATTCTAGAATAAGAGGAATAATTTGTTCTTTAGCTTGGTATTCAAGTTGTCTCATCTTTTAGTCTTGCAATTCTTTAATCTTACATTGCATATATTGTACAATATTTATATATTACAATAGTCTATATTGTAATATATTAAAATTTTTATTTCCTCAGCATATTAGAATAACTCTGTAGAAAGATGAACACCTGTTTCAGACAGTTGGTTTCTAATTTTGTTTTTTGCCTGTATTTTATTTTGTTCACTCCTTAGCAACATGTGACGTGTTCACATTTTCAGTACAGCAACTTTAAGATAAGTCATTCCACCTTTATAAATGCATGGAAAAGAGCCATTTAGCCATTTGTATTTTGGGGTGGCTAACATTTGCTAAAAAAATTCAAAACCAAATTCACACAAAGTACCTTTCTAGCTTGTCTGAGTTTCTAGCTATTCGTTCTACAAGTACTCCATTATCAAAACTAGATTTATTGATATTGAAATGCAAATTAACTTGATTAAATGTCTTAAATTCATGCTTTTCTATAATATTCCCATCACAGTAAGAGTTAAGAAAATTGTGTATATTTTTGCATGAAAATGTTGTCTTTTCCGTAAGGAATTAATGGACAGCTGTGCAAGTTTATGTAAACAAAAATGTCTGTTTATTGTCTTGCACTGATTAGTCTTTTAACTAGCTGTTTAGGAGAAAGAGAAATTCTCAGCAGCAAAAAGCAAATAATAGATGATTTGGAACCAAACATCAGCCTTTTAACTGCAAAACTTCACTTAAGCACTCATTTATCTGGCTGTTTATTGAAGTTGTTTCCCTTCTAGTATTCTGTTTCTTGACTCTGTGCAACTAGCCAAATTCAGATTCAGTATAAATTAATTTTTTTCAGTCCCTCCTCCCTTTCTTTTCAACAATGCAAGTCTCAAATTGGAAGTGGCAGTGTTTTACCTTGTCTGTTGAACACTGATTTTGTGCAGTATCCTGTAACACAACTGCTGTTACAAAGCTTTAGTGTGCAAATAGGAAGTGTCACTGTTTTATACCAATTCCCTTTCACTAGGTCCAAATATCAATTAAAGCAACACTGAACCATATTAGTTTTCAATGCTGAGATTCCTGAAATAACAGGTTAAAAACTTTTAAAAGTTTGAGTGGATTTGGTGTGACACATGAGGCTTTAGAGTCAGCCCTCATGTAGTGAGCTAGTCAAACAATGCTTGTGCCAATTAACTATTGTAATATGAAATGTAATTGTATTCAATTAGTAGCATTGATGAAGAAACCGTCCCCTGGAACAGAGGTTTAATTAAATGTGAGAGGCTAGAAACACATTCCAGTAGAAAAAAGTATGGATAAAATAAAGGTGGCATTCAGTTTGGTTTTTTCTTTTAGAATAGATACAAAAAGTGGCCAACAGCTTTAAGTAAATGGTTCATTGGTTCACTCTGCCAGTATTCCATGAAAAGAGGCAGCCATATTCACCCCATGTCACTTTGCTCCATGTCCTCAGATCTTTATTCTGTAATTTTATCAGAAGTGCTGAAGAATTATGTTTCCATGAGCATGGATAGTGGTTTTATCCAGTGCTAGAATACAATTTTTAAAACAGCACTGTTTAAGACCTACAAATGAAAGAAACTTTTGCCACCTTGCCCAGTTTAAGCAGTCCTATGAATCCAACATGACACTATTGCAAATGAACACGAAGTGGTGAAGCTCAGGTCACCTGTGGGCTGATGTGGGAAGGAAGGGTTAGCAGCTCTCAGCTGCACAATGTGGCTTTATGCACAGATTTCCTCTAACAGTTGTGCTAATTAATGTGTGTGCTGAGCCATCATCAGCTGATAATGGGAATCTTGAGATGTGAAAAACAGGTCAATTCACCTCAGGATCTACCAGCACCTTAGAAAAGCAGAGAGGATCTTCAGGCAGACATTATTAAGAAGAAAATTCTACAGTTATCCTGAATCTGTGTGTACTGAAAGCAGTGAGTATATTAGGAGTCTTTTTTTATTTGTTGGTTGTGGGTAGTTTGGGGATTTTTTCTGTTTGTTTTTTTTTTTTTTTTTAAAAGCTACTTAGTCTAACACTTAGTATAAAACAGAGATATCATTATTGGATTCCCATTTCTTGGTACTAAATAAACACAGAACTTCTTAGGTGAACAGTTACAGCTTGAATACAAACCAGTAATGAACACTATAAATAATAAATACTGTTTCTGGTACAATAATTAAATCTATATGGATACACAGGAATTAGAAAAACATTTACATGTTGTAGTTGCCTAAACTACACATAGTTTATTACAACAAACTAATGTCTGTGAGCGTGATTTGTGTCAAGTGTGCTCGAGCAGTTTGCATTGCCAAATGATGACTGACTGGGTGGGTATCTAATCCTGAAATCAGCAGATAGTTCAGCATGGCCCAAGAGAAAAATGGAGAAGTGGAAAATTAAGGCATTTATAAAGCAGTTTAGAATGGCAAACAGTGTTAAGACAGATGAGATGGTGGAACTGGTGAGAAGGAGTTGTGCTGATAGGAACTGGTATGGGGTGAGAGGAGATGAAAATGAGAGGCAAAGAAGCATGGAGAAGAGATGAGGTGAGCCTTACTGTCTCTTCAGAAGACATCTGTGAAGATGAAAATAAAGATAGCATTGAGATAGTGGATAATGCCTGCTGGTTGTGGGCCATTATGTTCATTATGCTCTTTGGGTTTACTTACCATTAAGGTCCTTTGTTGTTTTGCCTTCTTTCTCAGACTGTCCATTCCACAGTTAGCTGATGGTGGAAATGGATTTCATGTCTTGGGACAACGTTGGCAGTAAATAATATCTGCTCTTAGCAGAGAGGTGGTACTTTAGGGTGGTGGTTGGTTTATGTTTTAGCTTAGAGCATTTAACTCCACAAAAATGTATGAGAACTGAGTTCTTAGGAAAAATGTAAGAACTTTGGGCTCTGTGTAAGAGCTTAAAACATTAAATTCTTCAAAACAAAACAAAAAAGTAGAAAACTAGAACCTAAGAAAATTGGATTTAAGTTCTTAAATACTGGTAACTGAGATGTTTTGTTTGGACTTGAAATATATCAGGCAGAGCTTCACAGAAGACACTGAAGGACAGCAAGCACAACATCTTTCAGAAAAATCATTCCTACCCAAATCAGCTGGCAGGATTGTTACACTGGAAAAATCTGGAAATGGTTGGGAGGTGAGAGAGCATAAATGAAGATGCTGAGTTTGCTACTTGTTCTTGTTTCCTGGCCCTGCTGTTCAAAGATTAGTTAATTCTGAACTAAAGAGAAGCAATGAGGTATTTGTTGTAAGACCATGAGCTAACCAAGTTCCATGGTACAAGTGAGAGCAGTTTAACAAGGTTTGATGGCAAGGTACACTTCAGTATTTAGTGCACTGAGAACAGGGTCAGACAAAGCTGCCAGGGAGACCCTGTCGTTGAGTTGGGAGGTTCAGAGAGGGCTGTGGCTGCAGCTGGATCCAGACTTAGTCCCAGCAGTAATCAATGGTTTATGTCTAAAGGATTATTTACATATGTGCAGTCAATCTTATTATCACTTAGCCAGTATTTCAACATTTCAGCACACTTATTCCCTGTTCACTTACTCAGTATCCGATGTGATACGGATTCGCTCAGCCTTGAGGAGTAACCACGAGAGGCCTCCCTACCCAAGGAGAGATCCTGGCATGCAGCCTGCTGCCACACAGGAGAGCTCAGCAGGCCCTGCACTGCCCACTGCTTTTGGGCTGAGATGAGTGACTTTGAGTCATATTTGCCATACCCATTGTACTTTGCTTGGTGTGTGCTCAAGAAGCCCTCAGCTGCTGAGCAAGATTTATGGCCCTTGGCTGCTGTGGTGTTACCCCAGAGTCCAACTTGGGTACAGACTGGCATTTCTGGCTTTTGCTCAAAAAGAAAAGGGGGACAAGCACACCACCACACCTGCCTAATCATGCTGTGAAATTGTGTGCTAATGGTTTTTTTAATATCATTTAGCTGCTGTAAAACAGATAGTAAAATTACATTTTAGTAGCATGACCGTATTGTTAGATTGGATGGGTAAAGGTGATGAGCTATAAAAGAGTGAGCCTTTGTTTAAATGCATATATCTCTTCATAATGAGCAGAATTAGCAAGGGAAATTACATAAAACGAATGGAAGTTAAATAGATTTTTGTTCAAGTCTGATAAAATTATTTTCCGGTTGTGAAGTCTCTCCTTTCAACTAAAGCATGGTACACTTGGGATTTATTTTCAAATTGGCAGTCAGAAATGAGAAACATGAAGGAGTACATTTTCTGAGTGATTAGTGGGAGGTATGCAAACAAATCCTATTATTTCTTGGTGAGATTAGAGCACATACCTTCCATACACTGCTTTGAAGAATTCCCCTTAAGCATTCTTCCAGACTTCTAGCTGCAAAAATAGCTGTAATATTAAATTTGGTAGAAAAAAAGAATTTGGAAAATAACTGGTTTACATCTGTCTAAAAAGCAAAAGAACATAAAAAAATCTGCTAATAATTGTGGAGAAGTAAGGTAAAATAACCTTGACCTATATAACAACCTCTCTTCTAACTGGAGATGTTTCTTAGGTTTCACTTTGCGTTGTCCAGAGATTTCTGTTGAGTGAACATTTGAGTTCAGCAGGCTTGAATCAATCTTCTGCACTGCCTAGAGCCAATGCAGCTTTGATATCTCTGCTCAAGATTACATATTTTCTTATCTCATATAATTTAATTTTTTTCAGTTTGTGGAATTTGCAGTAGCTGAGCAGTAAATTGTCACTCAAACAAGAAATTGGTCTTTACAAGATAGTTTTATAGTGCTTATGAAACTATTTTTAGTCTTCTAATCTTAGTTTATGTTGATAATATGATGCAAGATCTGAAATGATGTGTTACTTAGAGGCTTTTCATTACTCCAGGGATGCCAGAGACAAGTTGTGTAGTATTCATTTAAATTAGTCACATCCTTTTCCTTGGTAGCTAGTGGATTTCCACTAACAAAGTGTCAGTGGTTTGCCCTGGGATTGCTCCTTCCTGGATATCTGTTGGCTCAAAGCACAAAATTTTAGGTACATATAAGGCACTCACAGGGACTGAGCAAATTTAGAGGTAGGTGTGTTTTTGTCAGCTCTTCACCAAAGTGTCAGCTTTCTGCTGTCTAACAAACTTTTCCTACCAATGGGGAGCAAATGTAGGTCAGACTTACCACAATATTCAGAAGTTTTTGAAGTGTATGGATTACTGTGCCTTGGCCTGGAACCCAAGATGGCTTTATGAATTTTCAGTTTTATGTCTTCAGTTTAAGGTTATACCACCCTTAGCAGCATGGGCATGGTATTCCCTCTGTCTCCAGTGAAAATGTATTTCTTGAGTATTTTAACTGTATGGCATGAATTAAGTTGAAGATTGTTACAAGATGTGTGCCCACTGACTTTGCTGAATTGCCTGTCCTTTTGGGAAGAAAACAGACTAGGTTTGTATCGTTTTCTGAAGAGCAAAAAGCGCCACTGATGGTTTATTCTTTTTCTGTATAACCCGTGACAAGCCTGACTTATCGCAATGCTGTTTTTGCCTTTGCTCACCTCAGCAGTTCATTGTGTTTCCGTGTGTTTTTTCAGTTCTCAGGATGGCTTACGTGATTCCCCCCTCAGCTCCATCTCCAGCAGTGACTATGAGAGTGTTTCTGTCACTACATGTAGTCTCTCCAGCATATACGCTCTGAGGTAATAACATCCCTTCAGTCAGATTTGACCAATGATACTGAGTTGTGCTTGGTTAAAAATTTTCATTGACTTGATCAAGTGACAGCAACACTTCTGAGTATTCTTCCTTTTGAACAACAGGTGCTTTTTTGGTTGGGTTTGGTTTGGTTTTTTTTTAACCTGCCAGCTTTCTTCAGTGCTGTGACAATTGTGAGGAAACTATTTCTGGAAAAGTTTTTAATGCATACAGGAATCACTTACATATGTCCATAATCTTGCTTTTATTTATCCATATAGCAGTTCTTATGTGAAGGAGACACTTCAGGTGGTAGCTTGACAAGTTACAAATGTTTTTCTTAGCTAGCCCTTCACTTTCTAGAAAACATGTTTTTTCCATTTTGTTTTGCCTTGTAAAATAAAAGATGTTCCAGTTAACAGTTTAACTTACACCCTGCTGCTGGCCAACATTGGTAAGAATACAGTGAAGAACTGCTTCTGACTTGACAGAATATTCTGAGTTGGAAGGGCCCCACAGAGGTGGTGGAGTTCAATTTGTAAGTCAATGGCCATACAGGGATTGAAACCATGACCTTGGTGTAATTAGCAATACTATTTTATATTCTCACCTGAGATTGCATGGGAGTTTTAACTTTATTTTTATTCAAAGCACTTAATGAGAGTGATAGAGAAATTAAGATTAGGGCAGAAAAATGTAACTACAACATAAAAATGAGATCTTTGCATTTTTCATTGTTTGCATAGTGTACATGTATGAGATGTATGTCATACACTGTATGCAATAACACTTCTGCTGTGGTACAGACAGATTGAAATAGCACTACTTCAGCTGATGTAGATCATCCTCTACTGCTTCTTGTCCTCTCTTTTTCAGTTTTTGTCTCCCCAGAACTTCATTTGAACTTCAGGATTTTCAAATTTCATTTAGGTTTGGGGAGATAAGAGGAGATAAAATGGCTTTTCTAATAATGATAGATGCAATACTACAAATAACAATTTGAGATTTTTTAGGATGTACATGTCTTCAAATTCAATTTTTTTAGAGTTTCATATTTTTAAAATAAGGGCAGAAAGATGCAACAAAACTGTTTTTTATTGTTTTAATTTTGAAATATGTTTCCTTTTGACTGTTCTTCAAACAAAACCCAATTTACCTGCATGCAGCAGTTTCCCTGTTCCAAATACTGTACCCATCGAAGACTGTTTCACACAGGGCTGTCTGAATGGATGGCAGATGCAGCCTCAGTAACTCTTCAGGAATAACTGGAGCAGTGAGAATAAGTCCTGATTAGAAGCACCATCTCTTTTGAAGGCCTTCCTGTACTGCCTTTGTAGGTTGGTGCTGCAGTTGCCACTGCATTGGTAGTTAGGTGAATGAAAGTTTGATTTATAAGGCAGTATTTGTACATAGGCCTTTGTGCTCTTGTGCACTGAAATCCAGCATTGCATCATTCTTGGGTGGCTTGATGAAATCTAAGTTGCCAATTTTTCTGCATCTGATGGATACTACCAGAGATGCAGCTGTTGTAGTTTGTGGTCCAGTAAAACAAACCAGTGAAGTGCCTGCCTGACTATAATGACAGAAATTTCCCCTTTTGAAAGATGTAGTTTAAAAACAGTTGAAACGTCTTTTAACAACTCATTTTAATGAAATAAGAAGAAAAAAGAAAGCCTGTCATAAGTCTAACTGGTACACAGTAGTATATTCCTAAATCTTTGTGCATAGAAAGGTAATATTCAGTGCATCTATTTGTATAATTTTTTTAGAATATGCTACTTTTTAGATGCTTCTCTTTTCTCTATTTAGAGAGTTTTATTTAGCCATTAAACAGCTTTTCTAGAGTTGCAGTATTTGTTTACTACAACAAACATGTTCCTTGCAAAGACAATCTCTAAAATGTTCTTTTCTGAAATAACTAAGTTTTCCATGAAGCCCTATGCATATCCAAAATAATACCTAATTTGGGAATTTGTTTCTTTTTCTTCTGAAATATGCCATTTTAATGTACCTAATTTCTTGCTGTTTACACTTAACAACAATTAGAAATTAAATGTAACATTTGCAATTTTATCTGAAAAATAATTGGCTAAGCATAGAATTCTTGAAATACATTTATGTGGCGTTTCAGCCTTCTGTGAAACATAAACAATTCCTTTGTGCTATTAAATAATCAGTACTGAGACTGACAGTCATGTCAGTTTACAGTATATTTTGGGAGTAACTTCAGAAATTTTAGCTCTGATAGCAGAACCAGCTTAACTGCAATAGTAATATTGAACTAATAGTGTATTAAATAGCACAGATGGAATTGATTTGAAACAATGAAGTATTATATATACATGTAATTCTGTATATGTGTACATTTACTGCTTTCCAAATGGAGAAAATTCCCACTCTTTGGATCCCAGAGCACTGTTCAAACCAAAGGTTTGGGTTCTCAAATGGTTTTGCGAAGGAAAGTTTGATGATTTCATTGGCACCTGATCTGTGTAAAACATTCCTCTTTCTAATCTCAGAAGTCTGGTGGTCAAGAAGCTCAATGTTCAGCCCAGTTCAGAAGATAATTTTTTACAAAATGTTCATTAAGCAGTATCCAGACTTGAAATGCCCATACCAGTTGGCTTTCTCAGCAAAGAATAAATGTGTTCTATGTATTTTAGAAAGACTCCAAGAAACTGTGTTTTTATGCAGACTTTGAAGGCTATGCAGAAGTCTTTTGTACATCAATGTGACTGTGAAATGACACTGCTGACTGGAGTGAAAATTGCCCTACAGCAGGGAAGTGGCAATTGGACCACTGATTATAGTAGCTCCATGAAAAAATATACATCCATTTTTTCCTTTATAATGGTTTCTTTCCACAGATGTTTTTAAAACAAATTTTTAATATAACTTACTAAATTGTAAACAGGCTGCTAATCAAATATAGTCCTGAAATCTTACCCATTTAAGTGTTCAAAGTAGTAAAGTCAGTAGTCTTTGAAAATAAACTGCAGGAGTTTGTCAGCCTTCAACATGTGTTTGAATTACTGAACAAGATCCTGACATAGCTGTTAATTTGAGTGGAAACCCAAAATAAGCCTGTCCACCTGCTAGCAGATTGAGAGGCCTTGATGTGCTTCAAGATTGGACCTAAGGTCTCTGAAAGACTGGAGCTAGAAAATGCAAGAAAAATGGTGCTTTGGGAATGATGAGGGGAAAAAAAAGACAACAGAAGAACCAAGGTAGTTACAATTAGTTGATTTTGAGTCTCATTGGAGTTCTTGGTGTAAGAGTGCCAGGAAGGAAGAAATACTGATGAATCTGTGTTCGAGTGTTTGCCGGCCCAGAGTAAACTTTACATGCTGAACTCTGCTTCTTCATTTTAAGGTTATAAAGAGCCAACCAATGAGAACTTTAAATATAAGTAATAACTCTTAAAACTAACCTTAATGTTACACAAAATGCTTTCCATAGTCAGTGGGTTGTTTGGGGTTTTTTTTAGATATGTCATTGCAGCTTAAATACTGGTGGGTTTTGTTATATTTTTCTACTGTTTTAGGCATTTACAAAAAATTGGTGGTGAAGTTTTAGCACATTGTTTACAGTCTGTAAAAGGCAGTGTCTGCAATGAATTGTGACTCAAGTTTATGCCAAAACAGCAAGACTCTGCCAGCAAATTAGAGTGGGATATTTATCTGGATATTTCAGTTAAAATATCTATATTTGTGTGTATGTGGGCAGACATTGATCATTCTTAGTGTAAAATATTTCTTTGTTATATTAAGATGAAACCTCCCTTGGTACAACTTGTCCACTCCATGTGGCTCCATCCTCTTCATAGTCAGTCTTCACGTACTGTGATGAGGTCCCCTGGAGCCCTCTCTTCTCCAGGGAATAAAATAGTGAATTCCTTCAGTGTCTCCTCACAGGACAGGTTCTTCATCATCTTCATGGCTCTCCTTTGGATGTTCTCCAGTCTGTGTCTCTTCTTGAGCTGTGGAGAGCACAGCTGGACACAGGAATACTCCAGGTGTGGCCTGACAAACTCTTGGTAGTTTGGGATGGTCACATCTCTCATCTCTGCTGGTGGTGCTCCTGTGGGTACATCCCAGCATCTGATTTGGTTTCATTGCTGCAGCAGCTTCACTGCTGACTCCTGCTCAGCTTGTTGTGCACCAGGGCCCCCAGGGCCCTCCCAGCAAAGGGTCCCAGCCTGTGCCAGGCTCTGTGGTGTCATCACTGCTGCAGGACCTTGCACTTGTCTCTGTTAAACTCCTCACCCTTCTTGCCAGCTCACTCGTCCAGCCTGTCCTGCTCTGTGAGCTGGCTGTCCCTTCTGACACATCCACCTCACCACCCAGTGTGGTGTTCTAACCTGTGATGGTGCTCACCATCTTGTCACCCAGATTGTTCTGGTGATGCTGAACATGTGAGGCCCAGTGTCCATCCCTGGGGATTCCCACTCATGGCAGGCTGCCAGCCCAAGTACAGACCATAGAGCAGCACTCTGAGTGTCAGCTCTGAGCCAGTTTCTTGCCCATCTCACAGACCAAGCAAAATTCATGTGGGTGGACAGTTTCTTACAGGAGCAGGTTTTATACTGTGCTTTCTCATCAGTAGAACTCAGTGCCTTGAAAAGAATTCAAGAAGGAAAAAGAACTTGGTTATTCTCCAGGATTGTGAATTATAGTAGGAGAATTCAGTTCTTTCATCTCATGGTCCAGAGCTTAAGCTATCAAAGCTACAGCACAAATAACCTGCCTACAGGTTTTAACAGAGACCACAGCTATTCTGGGGATCTTCTAGATCATAATGTGGAGGACAACAAATTAACAATGCATTTTAACTGACTGATCAGTCTACCTCATCAACTCTGTCTCCAGTTCTTCTGTCTTGCACTTTTACCTGTGTTAACCTGGTCAGGTAACATTGAAGCTATACAAATGACAGATTCTTTCTGCATTAATGTTTAGTACTGTCATTTGTGGTTTGATCAGTGCATTACTGCAGATCTTCTTTCTCCTCTGTTTCTGTAGAGCTCTTCTTTATGGAGAGACTGCTCACAACCAGAAAAAGGCTGTTGTAATGGCTTTACATGTACTGTACTGGAGTCCTGGAAATAGAACTGGATGAGTAGAGTTGTGGGAAGAGAAAGGGGTTTATACCTTGAGCAAATCTGAATGACTTCCAGTATAGATGCTATTCCTGCCTAATGATTTTGAACTGCAGACTCTGTGAGTGTCTCTTAGGCAGTGAGAGTCTGTGCTGTTTGGCACAGCTCTGTCACTCAGGCAGTGTGAGGGCAGTATTAATACAGTCATAAATAGGTTGCTGTATACAGTCTTTTTGTTTAGCTGCTAAATCCCTTGCCCCAACAACCAGCTGAGCAGTACCAGCAAAACAAAAAAAGTCAGCATTGAGGAGGTCTGTCAACTTTTTCTTCTGATTTTAGTCAGCGAGACATATGTGACTGAAGCAGATGTCTGTGGGTTTCCACTGCCAGGATTCTTCTTGATGTGTTTCATGCCTATCTTGTTCTTCACTCTGCAAGACAAAAAATATTAAATCTCAAAATGGTGCAGCATTTTCTAAGCTATAGTGTTCCTTTCTAGGATATTCTACAAGGTATTTTATATTTGATGTAAATCTTTGTCCTTTGTGACAAGTAACTGGATGCAGATTTTATTTTCTCCAAGGAATAATCCAGGCTAGTGTTAAACAAGTGCTTGTTACAGTGGGAAGGTGAAAATTCAGTTGTTGGAAGTTTTTTGGTCTTTCCCTATTAAAATGATAAACCTCATATTTTAGAGGTGTTAAAATGTTTGATGTGCTCAAAGTAAATATAGAATATATTGCTCTCTGTGTAAGTCACGTAAAATAGGGCAATATTTTAGGCTGGCTAGCATCAGTGGCAGAGGCAATAAGCCTGTTCTGGCACAACTGGTAGACACCCCACAATTTGCCCTTTGGGGGCTCTATTCCAAGTGGCACAGCAAACATACATGGCTGGAGACTGACACAAAGTGATCATAATGGGTTTATGTTCTTGTTTCTACATAGCACAGTTGCAGTTTTCATTTTTAGTAATTTGGCCACAATTATCATCATTTTCATTTTAGTGATGTGTAAAAAATCTGCTGTTGAATGTCACTTGGTGTTCCCTGTGATAGTAATAGAACAAAATTACTAGCTTTCAGAAATTAGGTTTTATTTTACAGATTAGGGATTTTTTTCTCCAGTAAAACCCTTAGAATAGCATGTTTGGGAATTTTCAGATTATGTGTAATTAAAATCACTATAGTAACTGCAGTTTTTGCAGAGTTTTTGTCCGTTCCTAAAGATGCATTGTAAAATCACAATTAGATTGGAGGAAAAAAGAGAGGATTTCCTCATACTTAGAGCAGCATTGAAGGTGAAAAATAAAGAGAAAGCTATCTTTTCTAATTAAAATTTTAAGGTTCCACCTAATACTTTAATTAGCTTTTCTCAGCTTTGGCTCCCAAGTCTGGATGTGGAATTTCTGTTGGATTCTCCTAGACCCTAGGATGCATTAATGCTTCTGCTGCTTGTTCTGTAGTATTTTTTGAGGGAACCAATGGAAGCAATAGGAAAATGTTGTGCTAATAAGTTTCCCTATCCCTCAGAGTTCCTCTCACTGGGAAGTGTTTTCAAAGCTGCTTCTCTGTCCCCATTTCTGTCCCATACATGAGTTGCAAGCCCAGAGTGGATCTGCAGGAACTGGATGCTAAATTAATTCACTTGTTGCAATGCCATGCAGAACTGTGGCTTGCCTGTGGCAGAGGACATTGCTGACAAGCTGTATAAAATTGCTCTTTGCCCTGAAATATTTGTATCAGGTATCTGCCTGTCCTTTGTCAAGTTCTGCATAAAGTGTAGAAGCTGGGACTGATGTATCTCTATCCCTGTCTTGGATACCAGAGCTGATTTTATGTACCATTTCATCATAAGTGCTATATTATTTGTGGTTTTTGCTTTCAGATTTTCCAGTTCAGTATATATTTTTGAAGTTTAAATATTTCTGTTGTCAATCTCATTTTATTTATCCTTTTGCAGTGGGAGTGAATGTTTGAGAGCTTTAAATGCAAGTTTGATTACAAGGAAGTGGTGGAAAAAAATGTCATGGTGGAATTGAAAAAAAGTCATAGTAGAACCCAAGCAATATTTTTAACTTGTTTTTTTTTCTATTATATTTTTCTTGAATTTTACAATAACTTTATCTTGCAGGTTTTATCCCTTTTTGGTTTAAACTTTAGGAAAAGCAGTAAATGCAGTAAATGTGGTACCTGGCAAGTATCTGACATTAAATTTGATGGTTAGAAAGCAGCACTGTTGATTAGTAATGCTCTTTAGTTATTTGTTCATATGCACACTTATAGAAGTCTTACCTTTAATGACCAAAAATCTACCTGAGAGAGAGCACTGTTAAAGCTGATAAATTCTGCACTGGCAATGTTGTTTATTTTGATTTCCATTTGAAATACTATATCTTTGCATTCATCTGAAAACCCAGTCCAGAGTGTTCATGAGTTTGGGTAAGCCATAAATTCTCTGAGCTGAGTTTGTTAGAGTGGATCTGTTTAGCAAGATGCTGCTTTAACAGCTGTGGGTTTTGCAAAGTCCAAGGGAGATTGCTCTGCAGTTTGAGGTCTGAACAGCTGAGGAAAGGTTCAAGATGTTCTTCCAGCACAGTGGTCAGCTGCAGAAGTTGCCAGGATCTGGAGCAGAAGCTCTTGCTGTTGATTTCAAATTCAATAGAGTTCAGTGCTCAGCACTTTTTCCTGACTGAAGACACTACCTAGGATATATGGATAATCCTGTTAGCCAAAATCTTATTTTAATTAGCCAGCCTTGGATTGCCCAACTCTACAGTGGCAAGAGAAGCTAAGGACAGGCTTCTGCAAATCTTGCAGTGTAGGAAAAGTAATTCCCCCCACTGAGGAATTCAGAAGGCTGACAGCAGATGGGGCTTCTAGCACATGTCCTGTGAGTGGAGCTGGGCATTGCTCATACATGTGATAATACTGTTGTCTTGTCAAGTACAGTTCTTCTGGTGATTTCTAGCTAGAGGGATTTGCATGCAGTTGTATTATTTGTTTCTCAAGAAAAAGTTCTGAAGCCTTGGTGTGCTTTAAGGTGCTGGTTTAAGGGTTGGTTGGCAGGTTTTTGGCACCCTCTAGAGCTGTTTCTCTTAGAGAGGAAATAGCTAAGGGATTATATTTTAAAACCCTCTTGACTTAATAAATATTAGGATTTAAAAGACAAGAGATAAAGTTCTACATTAAAGCTTTTTTGAGTCTACTTTAAATGCAGTTTCTGGGGTCATTCCTTAAAACATAGTCCTTAGCTAAAAAACTACATGCTATTACCTAAGTAATAGGACATGTTCTGGCTTGGGTTTAAGTGACTCTAAAATTGAGTGTGTAGCCACCCACTTCACTTAAAATAATTGTAAGAAGCCCTGATTCTCACAGTTTCTCCTCCAACCATATCAAAACTAGCACATGTTAGAAACCAACAGGGTTTAGCCTACTCTTTATTGTGTTTCTTGTGAGAGTATCCAAAAAGAAACACCAGAGGTACTGCAAAAATCAGGATGGGAAGTAGGTTGGGGGTTTTTCTCTTACTGATATGGGAGTTACATTTCTCTTACCTAAATCCCTGTAATTTTCCTCTTGTCATTTCTCATGTATATGGAACCTTTGTTTTTCCTGAACTACTGTGTTTGATCCTTTACATGGCCTTTGGAGTTGTTGTTGTTTGTTCTTTTTAGCAAATTGGAACCCAGAGTTGACTGCAGCCTTCTGAAGCAGAAGAGTAAGAGAATTCTACTTCTGAAGTAGAAGAGTCAGCTTGGCTGACAGGTTAGGGGTGAGACTTCCAGTTACAGCTTACACAAATACCAGTGGGAGCAATGTACCAACTTGTTGAAGTTGTTTTAGAATTTATATGCAATCCATAACATATATTTGCCTGCAAACATTTTTTTTTTCAATTTACTACAAGCATGAAAAAATTCAAATGGGAGAGAATCATAAATATTGAAGATTGGATAAAAAATGTATGTTATTGATACTGTACAGAGTATAAGGTGGCCATTATGCTAAACTCTGAGCAAAAAATGAAAATTAGGGAGCTCATGGTAATGTGTTTTGAGAAATACTGTAAGAACTAGAATATTCTAAATGTACCTTTGTATATGGGGAAATTCATGTACATGAGACACCTGCACGTGTGTATCTTTAATTATTCAATACATGTGGTGTTAAATAATGGACATGAGAGATTTGTTAAGGCCAGCTAGTGCAAATGAATTGATATCATCTAAGTCCAAGGAACTGCACTGCTTTATCATTTGTAGACAGTCTCTCATCAATTTTTAAATGAACTCTAATTTATATATAAGAGTTGGCTATTGACCCTTTATAAAAACTTCCAACATTGTTCATAACTGTAATGTCCTTCTGTGTAGAGCCTTAGGAATGTGTGAAATCACAGAAGACATTTTGCCAAGTTTTTACATTTCTCTACTGTCAAGGGTCTCACCTGTTACTGTACAGCACTTACCAAACTTTCCTACAGATCACCTTGACCTTTAAATGCATCTCTGGCTGAACCTCTGCATCAGAATGGTACCATTTGATGCATGGATTTTGAATTCTCTGTAAAGTGGATTCATCAGCTTTAAAATCACACTACAGCAGGAAGGTGTTACCTGTTTTGTTGCAGAATTACACTCTACTTCTGCCTGTGCTTGTGTAGTTTGCTGGAGATTTCCAGAGGCACTGAATGGGAATCCCTGATGTCACAGGTATTTGGATAACATAAATGGTAAGGTTAGTCACTGAATTATGAATTAGCACATTTCTGGTAAACATCTGTAGTATTGTTATAGAGTTTTCTTCTTAGACTTAGTTGGGATGAGTTTGTGTGGCTGAAACTTGAGCCCTCTCTGTTTACAGGCACCACTGACAATCTTCTGAGATATTTACCTGAAAATCACTTGTTATTGAAGACCTTGCCTGAAGTCAGAGGCTTCAAGGGTGGTCTTAATTTCCTTTTCAATTTGGTGACATAGTTGCATCACATATTTCTGTTGGAGCTGGATAATCTTGAAGCTGTCTTCCAACCCTAACTATTCTCTGATTCTGTGATACAGAGCAGAATGGGTCTGTTGGACTTTCTTCCTTGCAAGAAGTGACCCCCTCATTGCTTTTGATTTAAGATTTCAAAAGATAAGGAAACAAAACCAAACCATGGGGTTTTTTAAAGTTTTTTGTGATAATTTGAAAATGTGAAAATTCAGTTGATTTTTTGTACTCATTATATTTGAAACAGAGCTTTTAAATTCTTTTTGTCTGTCACTGTTGTATATTTAATGCTTTTTTTAAGATACTCTGAGGGTTGGTTTGTGAATAATGAGAAATTCTTTCAGAGAATCTCATACATTCTGCATTTGTTCAGAGTAGATTTCAGATTTAAAGAACCAAACATTTCTAGACAAATTTGAAAGGAGACATCTGTGACTGGATACAGATTTCTACAGCTATTGACTGTGTTTTGAGCACAAACCTGAAATATTTAAATTTGGACCACCTTTGAATCAGTTGACTTTAGTTGTTTGGTTTTAGACTTTGCTGCTTTCACTGGTTTTGGATGAGTGTCAATGACCAGCAAACACAGCCCAAAGCCTACAAAGTCACAGATGGTCACTTAAAATGTCTGTCCACTTCTGAAAATGTCAGTCATAACCTTCTTGTGCCCTGTTTTCCATTATGCATGAGTATTGCTACTTAAACTGGCTCAGAAGTATCCTTTGGAACACAGAAGCTGTAAAGCAGATTGTTTTCACAGGTGAAAGATGATCCTATGTACAATTACATTATTGGCTTTTGTTTGCTTGTACATATTTGGCTAAATGTCACAGTAAAGCTTTAAGACCAGGAAACCATTCTAGAGATACACCTTGAGAGTGTTGAAAGAGTCTTACTATTCTTCTAATGTAATAAGTCATATCATTTTAAAACAGGTGGCTGCAGCCAAGTTAATCAAAAATTCATTTTATCTGCCACAGGGTATCTGTTCTTTTATAAGGTATAAGCAGGTTTACTGTTTGGAATCAACCTTTGACATAACATCTTATTTCTTTATATTCACCTTCAGATGTGCTAGCTTTGCAATTTTTTTACAGTCTGAAAAATTAATGCATGATAAGCATTGTCTATATGATAAACATTTCACAAGGGGAGTTCCGTGTGTATTTTGGTGTTATCTCTTTGTAACTTAACTTGCTGGCTAATTCAGGATTTCTTTCAACTAAGAAGTTGAGAAAATGAGGACTTGTCTCTAGCAGTAGTGTGGCTGTTTGTATTGTGCAGTGAGACATGATTTTGCAGATACTGGCTGTGAAACATTGCAGATCCAAACCTAGTCTGACATTAATGAAATGCTTCCTAAACATCTGATACTGGCTGGGAGTGTTGATCCAAATTATCCATGTTAGATAAGCCAAGTAGGAAAGGTATTCCTTACAGAAAAGAAAACAAAGCTAAGTAAGCTGAACCCTGTAGATCACATTTCAGGTATGTTTTCTGTAATATCAGTTTAAAAAGTCATGAGAATCTGTTTGCATGGATGCAATCAGTGCTGTTTGGGATACCCTGTTATATAAAAAAAGCTGTCTCTTTTTCTGTTTATCTGAAACAATTGCAGTGTTTCTGTTCTTACAGTATTTCTGACTGTCTTCACAGTACTGGGTTTTTGGCTACATTCTTCAACAGTTAGATATATATCAAAATAAAGAACAGATGGTTGTTAGTTGTTCTTTGAGGGTCATTTTTGTCTAAGTCGGACTTGGTTGTGTTGGTGAAGGCAGAGTCATTGTTTCTGACTCTGTAGCACTTCTTAGGTCCAGTTTTAAATGTCTCTGGAGCATTCATTTTTTTGCTTTGTAGTAGCACAAGCAATCCCAAGTACAAAATATCTCTTTTCTGAACCTCCTGTGTGTGATACTGTAGTTCACATGTGAGTGTGCCTATGAAAGTGTGTCATAAATGTGAGTGTGCAGACATGCTGACTTCCATCCCCCAGTGCTGGAGCAGTTCACACGTACTCTGTGCTGGGGATTTTGAGGACAAAGCAGTCCCAGCCAGTCTTGTGGTGACATGGCCAGGCTTAATGACACACCACAAAATCTAACAGAATAGTCTGCAGCAGAAGTAGGTCAAACCACATTTGCTGAATGAAGTAGGTAAAACTGCATTCCTCCCAGCTGGAGGAGGCTCAGAAAGGCAAACATTATTATTAAAATCGGTCAGAATTGTGGAATGAGCCTTTCTTCCTTTCTGCAAAATGGAAAAGGACCAAGTAGCTTATATTCTTGAAAAGCACTCTTCACAGCTCTCTGCCCACTTAACACCTCACTTTGAAATATTCCTTCAGCTGTGCTTTGGAGGGAAAAGCCATCCTTGATTCAGTGGCCCTGCTTTCCCCTGCACTAAGGTTTCTGTGTACGGGGAGTTTAGAAGAGACCTTTGTATTGGGGTTATAGAATTACACAGACTGCATTTGGCTCTGTCAGGAGGTCCATGCTTGCCTTGGAGAGCAATTTATGGTGCATATGGGTGTAGCACTAAGAAAATTCCTACATAAACCAGAGTGGAGCCCTTTGGCTGTGTTGCAAGGCTGAGTCCTTTATCTGTGTGCGAGGGGGTTTGTGTGAACAGGCAGTCCTCTGACTGCACACTCTTGTGAGTCAGGAAGGGCTTCCTGCCTCTTGCTGCCTTTCAGTTCATTCCTTCCTAAGCCACATTTGTACGTGACCTTTTCATTGCCTTGAACAGAGGCCTTTCCATGCTGACAGCCTTGCTGTTGTAATATCTACTGTATCCCCTAGGGAAACACAAGGGAAAATTGAAAGAGAATTCTCACTTCATTCTTGAGTGTCTTTGATAAGCCCAGTCAGTCATGGTGCTGCTGGAAGTGTAAACATAGAAATAACATCTCTTTACAAGAATTGTCTTTTGTTAATAGCACTAGATAACTTGAATAAAATGAGTCTCCTGCAAGCCTACTCTTTACTCTGTGTTTGAAAGAATGAGGGGCCAGTTAAGGTACTCATGCTGCATATCTTCCATTGATATTTCTATCAATAACTAATCTCCAGTACTTATTTCTTTTCAGTCTGTTTTTCCTAGGACTTTCAAGATTGCATGGCCTAATTATTTCTCTTTTATATTTTAAAGGATTACCTGTGGAGCCCTACAGGTAGAACTTGAAAACTATATCCTATAAAATTTTGTTATAAATAATTATGTTACCTATGTGTCTTATCCCACAATAACTATTCATGCATACTGCAAGATGGTGAATGTTTCTGCACCTGATAAAAGCAGATTGAACTCAAGGTGTGTTAGAAATTACTTCTTCTATTATACATACTGCTTATGCAGTTAGTAACTCTTTTTTTAACATGGTGGTTGTCTGCAAAGTGAAGAGTGCTGGAGCTTTGGACAGCTAAAGTATGATTTTAAGTAAAATAGTCTAGTTTTCTCTAATTGGCAGTATTAATTTCTTTCCAATATGGGGAGAAAAATGGTTCTGTGTTCCCTTGAATTGAATGTAGTAGAGTAAGAAGGCTCTTGTCTCCTTTGGTCAGCACAGTGAATCCTTAGGACTTCAATGTCATTACATCCTGTGCTCTAGTCCCATTTAAGGGTTTTTAGGGGCAAAGTGCTACTTTTCCCCTAAGTATATCCTGTTTTAAACATCTCAATTTACAAATACTTAAAGTAATTTCTGATACTTAAAGTTTCCCCCCAAGGCTTCCCAGCTGTCTCAGGTTGTTTCAAGCTTCCTCTCTGTAAGAGACAAGTGGTAAGGGTGGTAGTGGTGAAGGTGTGAGAATGTCTGGCATCTGGCTTGTAACAGAAAATTTAAATTTTGAGTAGATTTCTGGTGGCACATTTAAATCTCTTCAGAGTTGATGAGCCATTCTTTACAATAGTTTGACATTTCAGCAGGTTCTACTGTTACATTTATAAGGGAATTAACCTACCTCTACTGTGTAAATCATATTTTATTGCTGCTCTTTCCTTTTATTTTTTTTGGTGAAGTTATATTTAGATTCTGTTCTTGTTATATTAAGGTAATATAATTTTTTTTTTCAAATAATTTCCATGTTCGTAAATTTCTAAGTTGACTTCAGAACTGACCTTCACATTTTTATGTTGGTATTCCCCATCAGGATTTTTGGTGGAGTTACGGTCTCAGGACTGAGCTTTTAGAGGAAGTTAATGTGAAAAACAGCATAGGACTTTGTAACAGCTAGGAAAAAATGCAATAAAATACAGACAAGTGATTTTCTGCTTAAGGTTTTTTTGCAGCTGTCACAGAGTGAAAATCAAATGTGATGGTGATTGGTTGTGTGCTGATTAACTTCCACAAGAATTTACAGCAATTAGTTCTGGTACTGTAGAGTCTTGCCTGAGTCATAAATCCTTTAGGATTTGCTGAACATCCTGAACAACTGAGTGAAGATTTACATTACTTTCCTTTACATTATTTTTTTTCCTCTGACAGCAGTTTAATGACAAGTTCTTGTTCATCCGATGACATCGATCAGGAAGAAATCCAGCTCGCTTTGCAGGCTGCCAAAATTGCCACGCGAGAGAAGATCAGATCTAGGTTTCATGGCAGTAATGATCTTATCCACCGCCTTTTTGTCTGTATCTCAGGTATGAGAAGCACCCAATGTATAAATTATTTTTGGTGGGGTTTTCTGGTGGGTTTTTTTGGGGTTTTTTGCACATCAAGTTATGGTAGAAAGGACTAGGGATGAAGTTTAAGGAAGACTCTGTTTTTGAGGCCTAAGTTGCAGTCTGGTTTAGAAGGACCTGTTACCTGTTTGGAACTCACAGAATCAGAGATGCCAGAGATGCTGACATTTTAGACCTGCAGTGGTGAAGAATTTGGACTTGTATCAGTCCAGATTTTTCCTGGTGATGCCCTGTTGTGTCCAAGGAATGAAATTTGACTTAGCAGTTCTGTTTTCATGCAAAATGAATCTCTCAGTATTTCCTGCCAAAGGATAAGAAAGACATTTATTGACTTATGATTTACACATTTTCTCAAACTCTAAGGTGTTGCTGACCAGCTGCAGACAAACTATGCTAGTGATCTGAGAAGTATCTTAAAGACCTTGTTTGAAGTTATGGCAACCAAGCCTGAAACAGAAGACAAGGAAAAGCAGAAGAAAGGTAAAAGAGATCTAAATATTTGTTTTCTATAGCAAATTTCTGCTGGTAGCCCAGTGGGGATCCATGAGCTATTTGACAAGAGTTCCCTTAGCATATTGGTATCTTTTTGCCAGGACTCACTGTACAGTGATTTGACCTAAGCTTAAAAGAAGTCATGGAAACAGACTGTAAACAGGTTGAAGTCACTGCCAGTATAGGAACACAGGAATTTGTCTTAAGGCAGATATTAAAGAGTCAGATTCTTCAGGGTTCATCTGCTGTTTCCATATTTCTATATTTAACAGCAGCACAGTTTGTAGCCCATATAGTTTATAGCCCATAATTTATGCAGGGTTTGGACTTCATAGATTTATTTTTCCCCCCAGATTTGTTTCACACTTGGGTACATTTTAAGTTACCAGAAAGCAGACTGTAAGATGGGAATGCTCAGTAAGATGCTGAAATCTGTCCTGTCTTGAAGAAATTGAAGAATTTGGCTTCAAAATAGAAAAATAACACATTTGATTTTTAGATCATTAAAGTAATGGAACCAGAACATGATCAACAAAGTATGGTTTTTTTCCTCTGTGACCATTTTTATTACTCTTTTTGAAATGGCAAGTCTGCTAACTTATCTAAGAAGAACCATGTCATCCCAGAAAGGCTGTAATTACCTTTGTCCTTTATCATTACAACTATCAGCATCTGAAAGTGGCCAGAGCCCTGTTTTTTTTCCCTACTTCCTTTCCTCCAGATTGAAAACTTTCTTTCTCCCAGTTTCATTTAAAAGCGTTGAGGTTTTTATGTGAAACACTTAGTTAAAAGTTGGATCAAGTTAGCAGAGAAAACCTCCACTCCAGTCCCAACTCAGCAGTGGGATAATGCACAATTTGCATTATAGTCTTCTGTTACTTTTGGTTGAAACTTCCACAGCAGTTTTATGGTGGCAGCCTGTCATGATGTGAAAATAGACTGGGGATTTTTATTGTTAAAAAAAAAAAATAAATAAATGGGGTTAGACAGAATTGCTAGAAAGAGAACACAAGAACCTTCAAATAAGAGTAATAAAGAAAATGGAGCTGTAAAGAGTTACCACTGGGAAATATATATTAATCAATAGTACTTGGGTGGATATAATTTCTAGTGGATGAACTGTTACATAAAAAATACGGTATTGACAAAAGTAAGCATAAACAAAATGAGTTGGGAAAAAAGGGAGTTTTAAGATAAAATTTCTTTTTGATATATGTGATTTGATGTGTGTGATTCACCTTGGGAATCTCTTGTTCTCAAAATCTACTTCTTTTAAAGGATCCAAATTAAGAATTGGGAAATAAAATGTGGATGCAGCTAAACTAGCAGAGCTAAGAAAACTGCATGTCCTGTAGTAACAGCATCTTTCATTTCTGTTGGCATCCTGAAGAATAGGAGACTTGTAAATCACTGTTTGTGTCAAAGAAAAGGCAAGAAGCCTAAGAAGGGGCTACTGTATCTAATCCCAGAAGTTCTAACATGAACCTTTTAAGTGAAAATTGGAAAAATATGAGTACTTTTTGAATTGTTTTACAGTAAATCATGGTTTAAGGAATGCAGCATTGGAAGACTGTGCTTTATGTCAAGAAAGTATATCATCCACAGAACTTGCAGCAAAAGCCAGAGATGGGGACTTTGAAGGTATTTTCTTTCTTCTAGGAATTAAAATGAGACAACACTGATGTATAAAAAAGCGATCATTAAAATGAAAAGTCTTTTATTGTTAACTCTGGAAAGTGTGTATCAAATGTTGTCATGCTGTGTTTTAGAGACAAAGTAAGAAGGTAAATCGAGCATATTTCTTCCAGGTTTTTTCTAACAGTGAAACTCACATCCACAGATTGTCATATTCAGCATGAATTCCTCTGTATCAGTGCAGAAAGGGTCTGTATAGTGAAGGCTTTAATGCAGTGTATGATGTTACAGCTGATGAGTTTCTGAGGGCTATGTGAATTGCAAAGCCCTAAGTAAGATCATCTCAGCCAAATCTTAACAGGGTTTTTACATAGTTTGCTGCATGTGGAAATACTGCTTTATCACAAGGTAGAAGTACCTTTCATATTTTCTTTACTTTTGTCTTTGATCAAGATATTTTGGCTAATATTTTCACATTCTTCACCATATTATTTTGAAGAAAAGTATAGTTTTAGGTAAGTCTGCTGAGGGTGCTCAAATCTCACTGAGTACATGGTAAGAATGAAGAAAACATGGAAGTCTCAAAGTTTTGGTTGGGTTTCAAGTATTCTGAAAGCTCAAGAATTGTTGCTCTTTTATTAATCTGAGCTTCTTCAGTTGGTTATGGGCTAAAGTCCTATTATGGCAAACACAGTATAAAAAATGGATTAAAAGATATCAGAGCACTTTCAGTCAAAGAATAAGAAAAGAGATACATGAGATGGAGCAAACAAAGAAGCAATCAGCTTTCATCTTTAAGGCTAAGTAGTGGTTTCAGCACACCAGGAGCCCAATTATCAGAGCAATAATGTGTCTGTGGTCAAGTGAGGAGTACAAGACAACCATCAACTATGAAACTGTATCTGAGCTTCCCAGAAACTCAAGTGTGCAGCAATTTCCCTGTGATTCAAAACTTTGATGCATTGTTACATATTTGTCCAGGTACACTACTGTCCTTCCTTCCTGTTGGAATGCAGGATGACAGAGCTGGGTGATAAGCAGTGTGTGCCTCTGCTTGTATGTGGAGGGTGCTGACCAACAGACAAGAAATTGGTTCATGTCATTTGTAGTAAAGATCAGAAATCACAGGGGAAAAAAAGAACTCTTAAAGATTAGATTTTAGAGTAAAGCTACATATTTATGACTTATTTTGTGCTTATATAAAACCCATTGTTTGCTTGCTTACCCTTCTTCTGAAGCTGCAGGCTAAAGGATCTAATCTATTTAGAACAACAGGGCTAATTCATGTATAATGCACTGTAGAAATATTATCTCTTCTGGAGGAAGATGATTTGGAGGCAGATAAAGAACTATTCAGTAGTCATTTTAATTGATTTTTCTATTGTGCTGTAATTCAGAATGTCACAGAAGGTGCAGGAAGGAACAAATCTTTAAGCAAAACCCTTACTGTGTATAGGCTGAATTGCAGGAGAGTGTGAGATTATTCCTTCTCTACCATTGCAGTTCATTGGCTTTTGTTTTGGATCGATGCTGATGCTGTCGGTGAATTTGACTTACAGAACTTGCAAGGCAGTTACTCTGAACTGCAGGATGCTCCATAACCCTCTCAGACTGGATGTACATTCTGTCACAGCAAAGTCACTTCTCTTCCCTGGCATGTTGCTCAGCTTTTAAGGTTCCTCAGCCTTTCGTGGCAGCTGCTATTGGCACAGGAATGTTTTATGTCTGGGGAGGTGAGCTGGGATGTTATTTACTGAAATAAGAGGACAACACTCTGGGTACTTAGGAGATGTTATGGCCAGTGCAGTAAAGAGGAATCTTTGGAGGTACCAGAGCCCCTGCAGCACCCAGGCAGCATGAATCAGTTATGTCCCTGCCCTAAGTGAATGGTAAAGCCAGATATATAGTGTTTATAGCATATGCACATAACCTCAGCAAAAACAACCCCCTGCCTGCCCTTTATTCCAGAACAGTAGGTGTTTTATATGTACCTGCGTGGTAGAAAGCAGATCTTTGTGGGATAACCAAGTCCCTTGTGAATAAGTAGCTTTGCTGCCCTGGCACAGTGTTGTCCCATGCTAACATATCCTCTAAACAGAGGCAATTAGCAGGTGTTCCTGCAGGTACTCTGCTTTTGGTGCCCACACAGGCTCACTGGGAAGGCTTGGCCATGTCTGCACCAGTCTCCCTGCAGGTTTTCTCTGGGAGCCTCCCTTAGGTTAAGTGTAAGTGGTTCTGCTGTGAATATCTACTTGTTCAAACCAGTACAGCTCTTCTGACTGTGTAAACTGAGGAGTGTAGTCTGCTGTTACTTGGCTCCATTCCTGATGGGCAGGAGTTCTATGTATCCCAGAGAGGCAGAGGATGCTGAGGAGTATGGAGATGAGCTCCACTTTGCAAAACACAGGAAGTCACAGACAAAAAGGGACATCTGAAGTGGGCCAATTTGCTGAATTTATGGGAACTTTAGAAACACCCCTCACCTCCAATACATGCCAAACCCCCTTGTCCCTTCAGGTCACAAGTTGCTGTTGCTGGCAACAGTGTACAGAGTTTTTTCTGCTGAGGTATGCAGGGATAGCTGATGAGATATATGGTTTTGCCATCCCTAAGGCATCCAGCATGAGGCATAAACTACCACCAAGATTTTAACTTCAGCAGCCATGTGCCTTTTCCCCCTTACAACACTCCCCATGTACCTTGTTTCTGCTGGCAACTGTGGAAGGAAGAGCCCTGACTTTGGGTGATGTTTGAGTGCAGGTGGAAGATGTCTGGTGGATAAGGCAACTTTCTCTGGTTGAACATTGTGCCCTATTTCTTGCAGCAAGCCTGGTGGGTTTGTCCTTCAGGCCAAATCTGGGCCATGGGCCCTGTACCCCAAGAGCAGTACAGGAGTACACCACAGTTATCACTCTAAATGGATTCAGTGCAAAGTCTGAGAGCATTGCATCGAAGTTAAATAATTCCTTTTTTGTATGTCAGTTCTATAGCTCAGGTCACTCCGTTATTTCAACTGAAAGTGAAAACAATTTAAAGCTAAGGAGCACATCAGTAGCTCCTCTCTTCTGCCATTGTGCCAGAGCATGTATCAAATTGAGAAGGTCCAGCCAACTAACTGCCAGGAAAGCTCTTCCCTGTTATCAAATAAATCCCTCTAACTGAATGTAGCAAATGTTTAAGATTGAATTCAATGAATGGTATTAAATAAACAAAAAAAAATGGAAAGCAAGCCCAGCACCTGAACAAATAAATGGCTATAAGATTCTGCTGAAAGTTTCTGCCTCTGCTCAGATTATGAAGATGAATCACTTGTTTTTGTCAGATTTCTCATTCTTATTGTGTATAAAACCCACCAGCTGGTCTGGGTCGTAAAACAAATATGAATGTTTATTATGAGCCAACTGACATTGGCAAGGGTATAAGAGTTAAATCCTGTGACCTTCTGAAGGTTGAAATACAATAAACTACAGATAATTGGCATTCCAAAACAAAAGCATGAGCCTATGGTCTGTGTGTTAATCTTTGCTGTCCTAATGCTCTAAGATTTTTTTCAAGGAAGCATATACATTTATACTTCATGGAGTATTAAAAAATTACATATATTTATAGAGAGAGGATGTTAAACAAATAAATTCTATTTTCCTATAGCAGAACATTAATTTAAGCAATATTCCATAAGTAATTTTTAAATACAGTAAAATTTCTTGACCTGTTTGTATGATGGAGGTGATGGCCAGGGGGGGACAAAGTTCTATATATCAACCCCAAGCAAATTGGAGATGCTCAGAAGGGAGCAGGTTGGGCTCTTGGCTGCCAGAGGTGCTTGCTCTGAATTGCAGCAAAAGCAGACAGGGCCTGTGTCCTGGGAATTTCCGTGGTACTGCCTCTCTCCCTGTGCCCTGGTGAGTACAAACCAGCACAGGAAGAAGCTCTTTGGGAAGCTCCTGAGCTCCAGCTTGGACAAACCACTGTTGGATAACAAGTGACTGAGAGTGGGCAGCAAGGGCCACATACAATGTAAAGGAAACATCTTCAAAATGTAAGAAAATTGCTCTTGCTCAACCCAGTATAAATGCACCAGGACAGAGGTGTGTCATTTTTAACATGCAGCACAACTTTAGAAAGACCAAACACTGGGGAAGTAGAAGTTTGTTGTCTCTCTGCCATTTATGCATCTGGCATCATATTTCTAGCCCTAACAGAAAACTTGCTATGTATTTGCTAGCAGATTCCCATGTGTATACATACTATGTGTGTGTGTATACACCTAACTTCTTAAATTTTTTGTCTTCAAAACTACTGCCTTTTTATGTTTTCATTTATCACTTCGTTAGTGGGGTAAAGCATAAGTGTGACTGTGATCACCATATTTGGGAGCATTACATTAATCCCTGTTAATCTGACGATTTTAATACTAAACTTTTGCAAATCTGAGTTTTACCATACATATATTTTGGGATAACCTGTTACTCAGGAGGATTGAGGGAAATGCGAATATTTTTAATTATCCATTTAATCAAGTTAAAGGCAGGCTAAGAGAGTGAGTTACCCTTCTTGTCTTAGAATAAGCATGAGATATGTAGAAATCTGAAGATTTTTCTCAAGGAAAGCTGGCAAGCCTTATGAAGCTGTTGGTGCTCCATGAAAATATTTGCTGTAGCATCTCGACTCTCTCTGCAGCCATACGTGCATTTTCACTCCTTATCCCTCTAGCATCTGCACAGAGCTGCCTTGCTTGCTACCACCTAGTTATAACTGCAGACATAATGGGTTTGCTGTGGCTGCCAGTACAAATAGCTGTTTGTGCCAGGCAGTGTTAGCATCTGTTTGCTGCACAGTACACACTATTTCTCCCTGATCCCTTGCCATCCCACCCACTCCTGTCTAGTCACAGGCCCTGACTGCTCTCTAACCAGCAGCACAAGCACAGCTCAGAAGTTCACAGTCCTGAGGCTCAAACTCTTGTTTGTAAGAAGTCACTGGGTCAGGAAAACCCACCCATGGTCCTCTGTGTGCAGAATCTAATCACCATGGCTCTAGAATTAGCTGTCAGCCCCAGCTGAATGCTTCGGTTTTTCTTTTGTCCTCTGTGTGCCTCTGGTTACTCTGTTATTTATAATGATGACCAGCAACTCCTTCTAAATCAAAAGAGTTAAACTGTTGCACAGCTCAGTGGCCAAACATATTCTGTCCACATAACTTTTCACTTCTTCCTTATTCAGCAGCTCTGCTTACCCTGTGTGAGAGAGGAATCTAGCATCAAATTTCCATATGGAGGCAATGTTTTATAATCAACTGAACATATTTAATCATGCATGTAGAATTACAGAATTCTTAGAGGTTTTAGGTTGAAGTGCAATAATTCAGTCTGACTTAGATTTTAAGAACTTGCTCAGAGCACTTTCCCTTCTCAAAGACTATCCCTCTTTTTTGGTACCATGTGGAACTTGTTGAGACTTCCTTACAGTGCTTATGGAAAACATCCCCTAAATACTGTAAAGCACAGGCTTATTCAACTCCATAGCATCATAACTGGGATTTTGATTAGGTTTGAAATTTTTTATCTTATAAATACATGTTTTGAGTGTTTTGGTATGTTTTCTGTAGGTCTGCATAATCAACTATTTTCTATTTTATAATGGTCAGTAGGTCTTACAGAGAATATTCTTACTGATGGTTATATGGAAGATCCAAGTCTCTGCTCCATCTGATTTAAAGTAAAGATTTGACCCATATCTCAATGGAAATCAGTGTTTTCTCAGAGAGTTGCTCCATTTTATATAAATAATTATTTTGCCCCAAGAGCCAGTTGCTGATCATGTACCTGGACAGAATGGACACAGGACATCATTCAAGGTGATGTTGAATCAGGCAGAGCAGAGGCTTGAGCCCAAGTTTGCAGAGCTCTGTGTCTTTGTGAAAGCTTTCTAGATTTGCACAGAAACTCCATCCTAAGAAAGCTATTTGGCCAGAGCTGAAGCTAAGAGGAGCATGTACCTCTTTTCTCCCTCACCCCCAAAATTTTCATCAAATTATATTAAGCATAATTTATTTTTATATTTTAAATTTCAAGCTGGTTGTAATCAGCACTGAATCTACTGAACAAGGACAAAGATTACTCTGGTAC
Source organism: Notiomystis cincta (assembly GCA_013398075.1). Taxonomy (NCBI): domain Eukaryota; kingdom Metazoa; phylum Chordata; class Aves; order Passeriformes; family Notiomystidae; genus Notiomystis; species Notiomystis cincta. The sequence goes on from VZRX01019510.1 coordinate 140,839, forward strand.
CAATTGCCTCTTAGAAATCTTACATCAAAGTCAGAGATTGCCCAGAATGACATGTGGAAAATCAGTTGTGATGAGGGACAAAAAAGGTTCATTTTACTGTGGCAGTTGAAATGAGGGGTAAAGTCAAGTCACCTTAGTTTTCTACTTTCTGTGTTTAAAATTGTGAGAACTTAGAATCCTGCTTTCATCAGAAGAGCCCCAGCAAGCCCATCTGACCCTTTTTTCAGCTGTGAGGGTAATGCTCTGTGACGGCTGCAGCGGTGTCAGTTCCACAGGCTGCTGTAGGAACAGCCCTCTGCAGGTTAGTTTGGTACAAGTGTAATCAGGGTTATTTTGCATGATGTGCTCTGAAATCTAACACACATCAGTGCAGGAGGAACTTTTAGTTGGAGTTCTACATTAGGAATATTTGATAAAAGGTGCAGAAAGGGGTCTTTTCTCTGAATTGTCTGACTGTAACACGAACACCACCACAAGCTTAGAGCTGAGCAGCTGCTCTTCAACAGGGAGTCGTGGTGTGCATGTTTCTGATTTGTTTCCTACCAGAGTATAGATTTGCTAGCCTAGGCCTTCTGCAAGCTCCAGCAACTCTGGGGATTGGTTTTCTCCCTGCATCAGTCTCTTATGTCCCAGCACCACTGAAGGAACTTCAGCTTTCTGGTCTAATGTTTCAGTCATTACAGCTGATGGATCCAGATCCATGTTCTCTTCCTCTTGTGTTCTGAGACAGAGAGATGATCTAGTTTTTCTAAGGTTAGATAGGACTGCATTGGGTCTCTTGCACATATTCAAGCTAAATTAAGTAATATGGGATTTTTGACAGTTTACAGTGTTTGTGATTTTTTCATCTATGATTACGGTTTTCTTAAAGCTCCAGTGTTTTGGATTTATCTGACTTTTAACTTTAAGGGCAGAAAATGTTTTTAGCTAATGAGACAGCATAGGCATGTAAAAGTGAAATCTAAAAGCTACAGCATAAAATAAATCAAAAGACTGTAAAATTTCATGGTTTATGAGAAATTGTAATGCAAGGTGTTTGAATAATTAAGAGCCTTTTTCAGTCTTTACACTATTTAATTTTATCTTGTGCCTTCTCCTTTCTCTAAACTTGTTTCTTATTCATTTAAATACTTGTTTCTCTTCATTTCTCTGCCTTTTCTGTGCATGCTTTTAATGTTTTCTTCTAAAATTTATTTCTCTAGTCTGTCTCATTAATCCCTTCCTTCCCTTCCTCCTCCTCTTTGATGTTTGTGCTGTGGACTTCATCCATTTCCCAGCAGACTTCTCCAGACTCTCATTGCATGATAAAGCACTGGGCCAATTAGCCCAGGAACAAGGTTTTCCCTCCCTTCCTTGTCCAAATCCCCGAAGCACAGGCAGATAATGCTTTAGAGACTGGATGTTGCTATTTGCTGCAGCATGCAGAGCTAATGGAGCGGCGTAGCCTGCAGAAGGACTGTAACATAAAAAGCCCGTGGATGTGGGGCTGCTGCCCTGCTCCCAGCACATCTTCAGGCTCGTGCTCGGGGTTTAATTTGTGTAGCACACTCCCTGCTCCTCGCATTGAAGCTTTATCCCCTCATGAGAGGGCTCTTCAGAGAGAGTTTCAAAAGCCTGTTCTATAAAAAGCCCGGTGACTCAATCGCTGATGTGGGTAAGTCAGAGGCCGCTCCCAAGGCTGAGGGAGATGAGGCTGGTGAGGGGGACCAAGGGGTGGGATCCTGTTGCCACCAGGGCTTGGATGGGCTCAGAGAGACCCCAAATCATCAGGACTTCATCCTTCCTGCCAGGGTGAGCACTTTGGCTTCGGTCCAGGACTGCATTTTATTTCTAAGTGCACAGTCTCACAGCTGTGTGTTTGTAGTCAGGGTAAGGCCATTTGCAGTCAGCTGGAAGGCATTGGGGTAGTGGCCCAGAGTTCCCTGTTTCAAATGTTACCTCAAATGCTGCACCACTGTGTGATTTTGTGAAGACATCCCTCTCCTGATTTCTCCCCGCACACTGACTGTAGCTGGGTGATGAGGATTAAAGCAATTACATTTGTACAGCATTTTGAATGTTAAAAGCTGTTACATAACCAAGTGTTACTATTTGGGGGTGTGCTGCAGTGCAGCAGATCTTGGTGTGAGCAGTTGGGATGTTGGGAGGGCACTAAACCCCTGAGGCAATGGGGCACAGGTCTGGCTGTGCACCCCTGCTGAGGAGTCCCTGTCTGGGGGAAAATGTGCCTTTAGTCACTCTACTGATATGTTACTTGAGTGAAGCAGCTGGGGTGACACCAATGTGGAGGCAGAGAGTCTCTCTGCTGTGGAAGGGCCTTTTGTGGATAGGGTTGTACTGTTTCTGGACACTGCCAATAAGATGAGAATTATTTTTTGCAAAAACAGTCACAAACCCAAAATTTTCAGATTAATTCATCTGTCAGTCAACTGTGAATTATGGATTATATGATTATTATTAGTTTAAGGTGATTATTTATCAAAATTTGCTGGGTTGCTTGGGGGTTTTTTTGCAGTTATTCTTTCTGTTTAGCATAGAGGCAAGTCCATGCAAGATCAGTTAAAAAATAACTTTTTCAGTGTTGTACTTCAAGGGCAAAACCAGAAAAAAATAAGGAAAAAAAATAACATTGTCCCTCCCCCCAAAAAATCAAAACAAACAAGCCCCTCAAAGAAACCCAACCCAAAAATTAAACAGCTGATAAGAAAGCTGCTTTCTGTTGCTGAGTTCCAGAGTATTTGTGGTGGGGTTGTGTTGGCTTGTAATGTGTGTGGACTACCTGTGATCTGAGGGAAGGAGTGATGATGGCCCCAGCTTGCTGCAGAAGTGGCACATCACATTGGGATGCTGCAGGGGGCACAGAAAGCTTTTCTGTGAAAGTTAAAATCGGTAACTCTCTGAACCTGGTAGCCCACACTGCAGTGCAGTTGATAAAGCATCAGTATCAAATTGGACATCATACCAAGCCTGCTTCCACCAGATCTACAGAGGGAGACCTGGTGGCACAGAGCTTGAATAAAGAGCTTCCTAAATCTTGCTGTCTTCAAAATGAATGAGAATGAATGGATAGTAAAATCCCTGAAAGCATAATGTATGTAGAGACAAATTTTAAACAGGGACATTTTTGTTGTTTCATATTTTTGCTTTTTGTTTTGGATATATGTGATAACCCAAGGGGCCTCCTGGATGGAGAACATGGGCATGCTCTGTCAGGCTTGCCATGGTTTAAGTTCAGAGAAAGTGACAAAAAGTTTTCAAAATGTACATCATAAACTGATATTAGGAGTAGTTTCACTGGGCAAGATACTTGTTGTGTCTAGGGAGATTGCAGAAAAGGAAAAGAAGTGGAAAAGAAAATCTCTTGGCTCCACAGTTATTAATGCTTGGCTTAAGCTGGCAGTCCTACATCTCCCTGCTGCTGAAGGAAACCCTGCCTTTGAATTAGGAATTTGTAGCCTTGTGTTCCCACAGAACATTTTCTGGTGAACTGTTCTCAGGGATGAGGTGAAGGCTTCTATGTGCAATCTCCTTTTTTCCACCACATTGGTTATTTCTCTGCACATCAACTTCTGGTTTTGGTTTACTGACCCTGTTGATGTAACCTTTATCAGACCCATGTGTTCATTAAGTGAAGGATGGCTTCCTTAAACTGGTTCAACTTCCAAAGTAGTTTAGAGAAGCCTATAAAAGCTGAGTCAAATTCTAAGTTCTCTTTGTTTTTACTAATCTGCTTGTTGAGCAGTTTCTTACATTGAATGCTATATCCTTTGTACTTTTAATTTGACAAATGTTGCAATGTGACAAACACATGAAAACTAGTCATGGTTATGTTAGAACAAAACAGTGGATTTTTCATTTAATTATCCTCTTTCTGCCTGTAGCTATAGCCCTCTTAACCTCTGCGTTAACTGCACCATATATTTTGTTGTTTGATAGTATGCTCCTTGAGGCAGGGATTTTGCTTGTCAGGTTTATAAATCAGCAATTGCATGGCTTGCAAACTGTAAATAATGCTCAGAAAGAAGCTGCATATAGGGAACTTGGGTAAATGCACCCAGCACTTCATGTTCACTGTGTCCATGGATTCCTTCTGAACAGAACTTGCTTTGCACTCATTAGATTTTTACCAACTTAATTAAGCAGTCAGCTTCATCATTTCTACACTTGTAACTCCAGACTCTTTGAGGTCATGTCAGCCTGTCTTGAGCAGAAACAGCTCAGCAGAAGGGAGCCCAATACCTTCTGCCTTGCCAAAACCAAATCATTTCCCTGCTTGTCTTTTATGGGAGGTTGGAGAGCTCACAGGAGACATAAACAACTGAAACATGCTGTTCCTGATAATGGGCGAGTTCTTTCTCTGCTGAGCCCTGTACACTTGAGTTTATGGTTTTGCTGTGGTAACTGGTGACTTCCAGTAAGAGTCCTGATAATTTAGCAGATGGTAATCAGGCTTTGGGTTTATTACCTGTATAGTTGCTTGCCTAATTTCAGAAAAGCAGTTGGCCTTTCTGTAAGGGAGGCTTAAGAGGCTGGGAATAATCTCAGCTCTAAGCTTGTTTTGATGGTGGATGGCACTGGCAAAAACACCTGTGATCTACTTTAATAATCTCTTGTCTTCTTACTTTATTTTGCTTATCTCCTTTTCCCTGCCACTTGCATTTGACTAAGATAGATTTTAAGTCCAAAGCTGTCATTCTAGTGCCTGATGTGCTCTGCCTAAAGGTGGGTGCCTGGCAGTTGAGCCCTCCTGGGCATCCTGAACTCACTCAAAGCACCTGGGGAAACATAGGTGAAAGCAGCTGCTGTTATATGTTATTCTCCCTACTTCCTTGAGGATCTGGTAATCACATGTAAGGTTTTATTCCCTCTTGATTTCCCTTCTGTTGCTGTGTTTCTGACAGATCCTCCTGACTGGGTTCCAGATGAAGTCTGCAGCTACTGCACTGCATGCAAGGCTCCTTTCACAGTCATTCGCAGGAAGCACCACTGTCGGAGCTGTGGCAAGGTAATGACTCAGTCAAACCTGAGAACAGCTACCCACCAAAGAGAGCAGCAAATTCGTGTGTACCACAGAAACCCAGCTGCACAGCAAAATGTGTGTGCTCAGCCAGGGTTCTCAATTCACAGGTGCTTTTGTGTGCCTTGGCTGCCAACTCTCAGCTTACGTTTACAAAGGGTTGGGAGGGGTTTGACTTTATACAGCAATAAGCTGTATAAAGCTAAAGGCAGAATCCCCTGTTGAGATCCTAGAACACTCCACCCCAACACAGAGTCACTGGACTACGGCTGTAAGCTCTAATGAGCCAGGGCAGCCTGTGCTGCCAGGGGTGATGCACACACTGCAGGGACAGTGTGTCCCTTTGCTTTCTTTCCAAACCCTTGCAGGATCACTCTGGTGTGTAGGGCTGCTGCTTTGCAAGTTTGTGGGGGAGGCAGAGGGAGCAAGGGAGAAAAAAGCAGTCATGTACCTCAGGAAGCCAGAAATCTGCATTCCCATTTTGCTTGCTGGCTGGTGTACAAGTTAAAAAGAGGGTAGAGAAGCTGCTTTTGTTAACTGTGTAGTGGACTTGCAGGAGTATAAAATTCAGAGATACTCACAAATATTCCCCTAGTCTGTCTTTAAAACCAAGGGAGGGATGCTTCTTTTCCCCTCTGATGGAGCTGCCGTCCCCTGTGACCTGCAGAGGTGGACAGGCCAGCCTTGGCTACTGTCAGTGCTGGGCACCCTGACCAGAGGGACTGAGCCCAGCCAGATAAAGTGGTCTTTGGGTGGGGATTGCCTGCAGAGGCCCTTAACTTGCTGTGCTGAGGATGGTGCTGATGCCAGCTCATACAATCTTCTCTCCCCTCCCTTGAAATCAATTTTGTCCCATCCTGTTCTTGAGAGGAACTGAAGAGGCATTTCCTTCTTGTTTTTCAGATCTTCTGTTCCCGCTGTTCCTCCCACTCTGCTCCATTACCTCGTTATGGCCAGATGAAGCCTGTCCGTGTTTGCACTCACTGTTACATGTTCCATGTCACTCCTTTCTATAGTGACAGAGCTGGTATCTGACCTATTAAACTACTGGTGTGTCTTCTGGAGTCTTACATGGACTGATATATTTGATCTATACCAAGAATTAACTTGAAAGAGGGACCCAGTGAGGGCGCATAGGCTTTGACATCCATTATTATAAATTTTGTACAGACAGTTTTTATTGCATTTTACTAAGCTGCTAAAGGGAACTACGAAGCGTCTGTAGCTCTAAGGCTACAGTACAGTCTTCCATAAATTTATAACATTAATGTTACGATGCCATATGCAGAACAAATGCACTGTGTGGAAGGAAATAGGGCTCAGAGAATTGAACAGGCATTGCTGCTTATCTTACATGCTAGGAACAGAGTAGCCAGTTAATTAGTCCATCCCAGCAGATCAGTCCCAAAGCTCAGACACTCCTGTGCCCACTGGAATCCCAGCATGGCTGTGGGCACCAGCACTCCCCCACCTGCTGCCATTTAACTTCCCCATTACTAGATTTTTGCTACCTATGCTGGAATTAATAAAAGCAAATCTTATTTCAAATCTGTATTCGATATTTACAAAGGCAAAATTTTCAGTGAATCCCATAGGAAGCACTGAAGGCCCTAAACCAGTATATTTCTGTTGCCTTTCATTTACCAAACAGAGCAATAACTCCAAGTCATCTTCTAGAAATTTTTAGAACTTCCAGTTCCATAGTTTGGAGTTCTGGAAGTATTTATAATCTGAATCATTTATGCTAAATCTTGTTAATAAAAATCTGACACAGGTTTGGTTTCTATATCAACATTTAAAACTTAACAAATGTCAGAGGAAGTGGTTACCAAATAAATGAATTCATATTAAAATAGATATTTTTGACAGATTGGCAGCAAAATTTAGTAGATGAGACAAATTATTTCTCCCATACTGAGTTTTTTTAAAAGGCAAATAGGTAATGAGATTTCCACAAGGTCTTACAGAATGGTCAGCCAGAGAAGGGTACTTGTTGTCCATATTTGGCAGAGTAACCATGTAAAATAGTGCATACTGGTACTTCACTCATGCTAACAACTCAGAAGACATTTGTATTTATTTGAAACACCAGGGAATGATTCTTATCTCCACTTGGAGAGGAAAGAAATAAGACTCACACAGATTCATGCTATGATCTTGCACGAACTATTTGCAGTAAGAGCTCCCTGAGCACTGAGGTTTCAAAGGCATTTGGACATGCTTTGAGTTGGCCACATGAAAAGCAAGACAGTGTGTGCTGTGGTTACAGAGGAAATGAGATCAAGAGCTCTTTGGTCTGTGCCCCCTTTTCTGACTCGTGGTGTTACACATTGTGTGTCAAAGTGATAAATACAAAAAAGGGTGAGGAAGTTGTTTGCGGTATCACGCTCCAGACAGGTCGTCACTCGAAATGATGAGGTGAAACTGGCCAGTGGTAGGTTTTGGTTTCAGTTTTATTTATTTTGGGGGGACATTCCCTTTGCTCAGTGGTTTACTGTTCAGTGTTAATGAGCCATACAAGGGTGCTGCAGTTTGGCACTACTGTCATTTTGATTCAGATGAAACAGCTTCACTTAGTTTATGTGTATTGCACAAGCCTTATGATGCTGTTTGTAGACAATGTCAGATCTGATGTGTTATCCTCACTTTATTTATATTTTTTATTATTATTACTTCCTGAAATCCTTCTCATGAAATCCTTGGGTTGGAATGTCTGCATTCACCAGAGTTTGGAAAGGCATGGGGTTGGGTGATTGGTGGGAGATGGGTAATGTGGTGCAAGCAATGATACTTATTCAGGCTTAAATCTCAGGCTTCACATTGCAATGATTATTGCAGTTTTATTTTTAGGAAAAAAAAAACACACAAGAAATTTAATGCTTCTTTTATAGGATAAAAAAATTGCAACAAACTTCAATTGTGAAATAAATATGCACAAAAAGTTGCTTCTGTGGAAAAAAATCTTATTTAATGGACTGAATATTTATTTAAGCTTGTTTTTATTTTGTAAATGCTGTAATTCAGAATCATTTCCATAAATATGATATTTAAAGATCTCAGACACTATAGTTTCTTATGTAAATACAGACTCCTATTTCTCTTACTGAAAAGCACAATGACTATATCAATACTAATATACATTTGCCTCAAGGAAGACTTTCATCTTGTAATCTCTTCAGATAATTAAAGTGTCAGGACTTTCTACTTCCATGTGCTGGATTGCTCTTTCATTTGGGGGTCTGTTTACATGGAGTGACAGCTGCCATCCTGTCAAACAAACTGGCCTTAACTCTTTCTCACTTTGCAAATAACATGAAAGAAATCAGTTTAAATTTGAAAATGGAAGTCACCCATACAGTGAAGGGGTGGTAAATCAAAGCTGGAATACCAGCCTGTCACTTAGCATTGCCTCATGCTATCTCTTGCCACCAGCTGAAAATCTCCCTTCCCAAAATATCTTGTGTCAATGGCCACTTCACACATCAGGCATGTTTGATCTGCCTGTGTCACATCTGAATAATCTTTCCTGTGGGGGATACAAATCTGCAATGAAAACAGCACTCCTTGGATCTCTGTGCACAGTTATCCTTGGGAAGCAGAAATGTCCAGTGCTGCTTTGTTCTGCCCCCTATATGAGACACAGCTGTTAAAGGTTTTATGAGAATTAATTTTAGTTTCCAGAGGACTTAATGTATGGCTTTGGGATGCCATTTCACTGAACAGAAAACATGTTACAGCTCCATGGCATTGGCATCTCAGCTTCAGTGGTGCAACAATGAGGAAACTTGATGGGAAACCTGCACACAAATGCAAGATTGCATTTGAATTAACAAACATCATGTTTATGGGCAAATAATACTGCTTTCAGGTGTTTGTGAATAAGTGAACAGTAGAAATTGATCCTAAAGGGACTTTTTAATCAAAAAGGTTATTTCTCCAGAATACAACATGTTCCACAGCAGTTTTCCTGTTGGGGATCTCACAGTGGGACTGAACAGGATAATAAGGTAAGAGCAGCATTGGCAAAGGTGGCAATAATTTACCTGGTGCTGGACTCCCCTGTATGGCAGTTCCCTTCTGAATCACAGCTGTTTTCAGGGAGGAAAAAATAATTGCAGTAAACCCTGGAGTGCTCCTTTCTAGGTCTGTACAAATTGTACAGCGTTTCCGGCTCTCTCCGGGTTTGTAAAAGCAGGTGGATATCAAGGCTCCCTCTGTAGTGAAAGGAACTTCAGTGAAATACCTCTGCTTCCAGGGAATACCCCTGCTCAGAACACTCAGACTGAACAGCTGTCACACAGCATCTCGGTGAGGAGGAACCTGGGTGGAAGTGATGGGTGAGGAGCAACCTTTGTGTGCGTTGTCTGAGCTGAAGGGGAGGAGGAGGAGGAGGGAAAGGGGCCCTGTGTGGTTGTGCCTGTACTCGGTGGGCAGATGGCAAAGGTTGGGCTGTGGGAGTGGGAGGTTGGCTGGAGGAAACCTCAGACAGCCCCATCACAGTCCTGCCTGGAGCTGGAGGAAACCACGAGCTCTCAGTGCCTCGCTGAACTCTCCCTTCATGCAAAGTCAAAGCTGCTGGGGCTGCATCCCCGGTTTCCGTGGCAACGCCGATAGCATCTCTGCCAGCACCAGGACTGCAGCACTTCCTGCACGGGCAGGCATGGAGGCTGCTGCTTTCTGCTTCATCAGGGATTGGGATGGCTCAAACACCTTCATTTGTAGCAAAGGTTTGTACTGCAGTCAAATGCTTACTGTGAACTCTATTTTCTAATGACAGCATTTCACTGAATTGTGCTTTGTGTTCTTGTCTGGAAGAAATCATCTCTGTTAGGCATTCTTTTGACTACTTTTGGGGGGATTTAGTTCTTTTTCCTTCTCCTCTTTCACACTACCTCACCCCATCACTCTGCTTTCAGTTTCTGCTGTGTATAACCTAGACTTACTCTGTGGCCTCTGTGGATATCTTACACATAGTGAAATATTAAGACAATTCAAGGAGCTTTCATCTTTATTGCTTCCTGATCTTGCCCTCCAAGTTCCCAGGTACAGGCTTGTTTCAGACCTTCACTTGCTAACTGTACCTGCAGTAGCATCCTGCCACACAGGTCCTTCCTGGCTGCCTGAACTGCCATGGGTCTTGCACCAAGGTATTCAAAATTCTGCACTATTCCTTTACTTTGTGGAGGAGAAAGGATTGATCCTAATTCTCAGGTTTTAATAGCTGTTAGTAAATTATAGATATTGCCATTTGGCTTTTTTTTTCTTTGCTCTTAAACCAAAAAATGGCAAAATAATAGGCCAGATGGATGAAGAGGAGAAGACTTGCTAAAGCAGATCTGGAAGTGTGAAGATGATGTTTTAATGAAGTAATTGGTCTCTTTGAAAACAAGCTGTAACTGCATGTGCTAGGAATGCTGGGGCTCATGCATAAAACAAACTGGGCAATTAGTCTTTCATGAACTCATTTCATTTCTTGTTTTCACTAAACATGAAGGCTCTGAAGTGTAAAGAATGATTTTCCCTCATGTTTCACTGAAAGGTATGAAGCTGAATTTTCCTCTCAGGTTTGTCTCTGCAAGCAGCCACCAGCCTGTTGGGGCTCTGACTGAGCTTGTCTGCAAAAGAGTCCTGTGTCCAAAGCAGCCCACAGTGGGGCCTCTCAGCCTCCCACCCCTGAGGAGCAGTGAGAGGTGCCTGTGGGCATAATGACAGCAGAGGGGCTGTTGCTCATGTTGAGCTGCTGAATGATGCTCCCATCTGCTCTCTCTCAGGAGCACGAGGTGTCTGACACAGCCTGGAATGTGAGGAGCCACTGTGCCTGGGAATGGCAGAGCCAGCAAGCACTGAGCTGTAACTACCTCACATAATAAAGAGATTTTATTTTCTGAATATAACCCCAGGCCAGGCACTCACACCACTTAAGCAAGCACTTAAACTCATATCTTACTCTAGAAAGTCTTATTTATGTATTTCTGCACTTTTACATAGTTCTTCGCAGGGCAGTAAAATGTTGGTGTTACTGCCATGACTTTTTTATTCACTGAGCTAATAAAAATGATATAAAACAGCAGCAGGGAGGGTGTTTGAGGTGACTGCTTTCTAAGTAATATTTCAGCAGTGGCCAGCTTTCAGGTTTTTAGCTGGAATTAGGCTGTGGTTCCAATGAGCTTATCAGTACAGAGGAAGAAGATGATAAGAAAAGAACTAGTCCTGAATGGCATTTGTGCTCTCAACCTCTCTGATGATGTTTTGTAAAACATGTTAAAAATGTCTGTCTTTTGTAAGAGATGTGTCTGAGAATGATGCACAAGTCCTTTTTGGACAATTGGAAGAAAGTTGTGCCTCAGCATTCCAGGGCTGGGCTGATGGCTCTGCATGGATGGTCCCAGGCAGATCCTTGGTCATGAGAAGGCACCTGTCAGGTATGTCAAGAGCAGTGAGGTTATCCTGGCTTTATTACCAGAGCACCTGTACCATGCCATCTTCCCCTGTGTTTGGGAAGCCCCTGAGACCAAATTCTGAGGCACTTGATATTTATTTTTTTCTGGTCAGGACCGTTCACTAGCAGCTTTTCTGTTTATTATGCAGCAGTAAAGCCTGCTGATTTCAGGTTGGTTTGGTTTTTTAAAATTGATTTCACTTTCTTTGGCTTATCTGCAGAAAGCTGGAAATTAATAATTGAAGATATAAACAGAAAAATAATCACTTCTACAAGTTCATAAATATATTTAAAAGAAACTGCCCCATGATGCTCTCAAGTACTGGGAAATTTTACAGTAAAAACCTGAAAGCCAAGTAGTCCAAAAGTCGTGGCTGTCCATCTCTGAACCATCTGATTGTGTAGCTGCTGGAAAGCTACAAGTTTTGGGGACAAAAACTTAAATGTTTGAGCCAGTCATTGTAACTTCTTTGTCTAGAAATGACTCTTCCTTAATATAAAAAACTAAGAAGGAAATTGCTGTATTTCCCATGTAAAGAAGCTCTGTTCAAATAAAGAAATTCAGTTAATTTGGTCCAAGTGTCTTGGAACAAAATATAAAGCTACCACAAGTTCATTCAGTGACCTCTACCAGACCCTCTCATTGCCATGTCTAATTTTAGAGTTTCTTTCAGGAGAGAACATCAGCCTTGCTTGGAGAACAAAGTAGGAAAACCTTGCCCAGCTGTACTCCTGACAGGTGTTCTTCTCTGTCATGTTTGTTCCTCACATTCTTTCTGCCCTTTCTCTTGCTTTTTTTTTCTCTTTAAAGGAATGATATTGGAGTTAGACTCTAAACTGAGTCTCAGGGAAAATGTTTCCATATTTCTTTCCTGTAGGGAGTGTTTGAAATATGGCTGTGTCTGGTGTCTGTCTCATGAAGGTGCTTTGTGAAAACCTGAGGATGCAGACTTGCATCCAGATGCTGCCTCCATGCAACTTTTGACTTACACTGGAGCAAGAACAAAGAAAGGAATCCAAAGTAAAGCAGCAGTAAATAATCCAAAATTCAGGCTGGTGTAAAGTGTGAAAGCTTAAGGGTTTCTTGAGTGCTCACTGAAAGTACCCAAGACAAGTGCCAGCCTCTGCCACTGCCAGGCACGAGGCTGCAGGTGGTGCAGCCCTGAGCTGGGGACCTGGGACCTCTCCAGGCTGGAGAGAGAAGCCAAGGAGTGACCCAAGGGTTTTTTTCACAGACTGTTTCGCTAAAACCAACTCCCAAGCGAAATGCAAGGTGTTATCTTACCCTACTGCATGTTCGAGGAGCTTGGAGAAAAACTCATTGAGTGTGCTACTTGTCTCTTCCCACCCTGTGTTAAAGAAACACTGTTCCTTGGCAGGTGGAGGGGACAGAGAGGCTGTTGTGGTTTTGCTTGTTGATTGTATTTTTATATGTATTTTCTGCTTGCTTGCTGCAGTAAGAAATGAAAAGAGGGGAAAAAAAAAAGTGTTCGCTTCTTGAAAAATCTCAAATTCCCATTCATGCAACAAATAATTCTCATAATGTGTTCTAATTGCAGAGTGCAAATAAATACCAGTCATTAAATAATATTAGGCTGTTTTTAAACAGAAAAGTCATTAACCCCAAATCAAGCAATTACGAAAGCACTTCCTCTGAGAACAAACAGCTCAGGAGCCACCAGCACCGTGTGATAAACCCCTCTGCCCTGTGTGCTGCTCCTGGAGCCTTTCCAGTGCCTTCCCAAGGTTCACATGCTGTCACAGCATCAGCTGCCAGAGGAAGTCTGTTCTTGCCAACTCGTATCTTCTTGGCTGCTCTGTGCTCTTGTGCTGCTGGTGTTCAGCTCTGTCAGCCTCTGCAGGCTTGCATTTATTTGGGATATTTATAAAACGGGTGAAGCACCTGCCACAAAGGAGGATGGAGCTGGATGGGGGGAGGTGTTGAGTGAGCATCCTGCTAAAAATGTTCCTGGTGTGTTTTGCTGTGAGGGAAAAGCCATGGGAGAGACCAAGGGATTGGGAATGGTGGGAGCTGCAATGTGCTGAATGTACCAAAGAGATGCAGTTGCAGACACCATCAGTTAATGCCTACCCTGGGTGCACAGGTCTGGCAAGCCGGGCTCCTCCTGGCATGGGAATAATGGGAACCAGTGGCCAGCAGCTGAGCCAACTTGAACAAACCCAGGTGAGAAGGAAGAGGCTAAATCTCCTGTGCATAACCAGTGTTGAACAGTGAGCTGATTGTTGTGGTGAACTCCATACCTATGAGCACAAATATTTTTAACAAACACAAAATCAGGTGCTTTTTACAGGCACAGTGGTGCACTCACCCAGATTGGGATTGAGGCAGAAATAAGCACTCAGTGGGGCTGTCCTGTGACAGAAGTCAGGGTCCTGGTGGTCTCAGTTTATAAATTGGTCCAGGAAGTTATCAAGAGGAGGGATTTCTATGGGCTGATGTGCAAGAGGGATGCAGAGCACAGGCAAAGCCACCCAGTGCTCTCCATCTCCTTCTTTCACCCTGGAGTTAATCCTGCACCAGGGCTGGAGTCACTGGCACGGGACTGTTACAACAGCAGGAAAAGAAAGGTAATGGATCAAACACAAGGGAGAGGGATGCAGGGAGAAATGCACTCCCATTTAGGAGCCCAGTGTCTAAAGGAGGGGAAGGAAAATCCCTGACCACAGAAATCTCCCCATGTGCAATTCCAAATCAGCTCCAGGAATCACTTCCCAGTTCACCAAGAACAGTTGTCCTGTCCTTGTGAGCTGGCTGTGATTTCCTGCAGTGTGCATCGATACTGGTGTGATGCTGAACACATCACTCCTGCACGGGCCAGGCTGGGCTCTGGGTGCCATCAATGTGCCACGTGTGGGAGCTGAGCATGCCTGTGTAGAACCACTGCTGCCACACCCCCTGCCTGCAGCTAGAGAGGAAATGATCCTTCTGCTTTGTTTTCCTTCACAAATGCTGGACACAGAGCAGCAGGTTTGCCTGAGGAGCCAGGCATGGAATGGCAGTGGCCAACCCTGCACAGACCTTACAGTGAAGTACAACAGAAGATGGAAGTAAACTTTTTTTTACAGGGATTGATCCGTATCCTCACCCAGCAGAGCACATCAGCTGTGAAGGACTGCAGGGGGGAGCCATGTCTTTGCTCAAGCATGAGAAGAGGCTTCTGCCCCCCACCACTTCTGCTGAGCCCCTATCCCAGTCCATCCTTTCAGAGATGCTCAGGATGAAGGGGCTGTTGTGAGCATATTTTTGGGCCTCCCCACAGCAGAGATGTTGCCACACTGTGCCTCAGAGGATTCTGTAGGATTTTGTGTAATAACTCCTTCCTCAGTTTAACCTTGCACAAAGCAGAGTGCCCCTGATCCTTCCCCACCAACCAGAGCACCAGCACTGGTTCCTTGCCCTCACACTGCTGTAGGTGTGTTATCTCCATGCTACAGAAGAGCCTATTAAAATACTCAGGAACACGAGATCGGCTCATCCTGTCCTGCTATCTCAAGCATCCATGAATAATCCCTTTCATAAATCACTTGTATCTCATCACAGAGGTAAGTGCACTTCTTTTTACTGTACTCAGACCTTAATCTTCTCAGTAGACCAAGGGTTTTAGAGATGCTGAAGTCTCCAGACCCTGATGTTTTAGTGGTCCTTTGAAGCTTAACCTCCGATCTCAGAGTCAGTCATCCCTGTTCCTTCTGCATGCAAGGGGACCTTTTGCTCCCTGCCTGTCACCTGGAGCCTTATTTAGAGATGTGTTTGGTGGGAAGAAGAGAGCTTGTAGGAAATGTCTATGCTGCTGTAAAGAAGGGTGTTGTGCCATGTAAACTGAGGATGGCTCTGTGCCTGGGGTGGCTCTGGGCTTCAGCTTGAAAATTACAGCTTCTCGTGATCCTCTGAAAATGATCAGTGCCCTGTAGGTTCCCTTTCCCTTTGGTAGTCTGCCCTTGTCTAAAAGCAGTCTCTGGCCTTCATTTTGCTTGTTAAAACCTGCTGGAAGCATCAAGCACAGGAGCCTTAAGGTGGACCTTAGAAGGCTAAGCTGTGCTCTCACCTCCATCACTCCCACTTGGGCCTACAGCTCCATCTCAGCAGGTGTTTATAACACTGTGGGGCAGCTCGGCTCATGAGGGTGCTGAGTGCTGGCTCACTCCTGTGTGTCAGCACGCCTGACATAGTGTGGGAGATCCAAAATCTGCTTCCAGGGACTGCCTGGGGAGCAGTCATTGTGTCAGGCTGGAGGCTGTGGGCCATGCCTGCAGTCTGGAGCAGTGTTTGTATCTTGGTATCAGTCTCTCCCCTTGGTAAATGCAGCAGAGATTGATGGGTTTGTTTTGCTTAGGTGGTAATGAAGCAGTTAATTGCACTTGGTAATGACTGTCTCTGCCCAGCTGCTCAGGGAAATGTCTCAGAGGCTTGCCCCACGGACCCTGGGCTGTGTGAGCACATCCAAGCCATCACCCAAATCCCCGGCCGCTCGGCTTTCCCAGCTCCCTTGTTGATTGTTTTGTTCTTTCCAAACACATATTTTATCTCCTTGTTTCACCAGCCCTCTGTGCTAAATGTTGTGTGCAGCCCTTGGCAGCAGGAGCGCTGCCAGCGTGGGCTCCTCCTGGCACAGCCCCGCACCCGGGACCGGGAGGCTGCGCTGCCGCCGAGCCAGCGCTTCGCTGCCGGGCCGGGGCATTCCCACCGCGGCTCCTCGCTGTCCCCGGCTGTTTCGGCTGTGCGAGGCTCTGCTCTGCCGTGGCTGAGCTGCACAAGCCCTTCCAAGTCTGCCACGTGCTGAAACATTTCCCTTCCTTCCCGCCTTCACCGACAGCCCGCTGTCCCCCTGCTCTGAGGGAGCATGAACTGCTGCTCCTGCATTACATCCGTTGTATCCAACAGCTACAAGGCTGGGTTATTTTTCTTCACTGGGACTTTTGAGTATTTTTAAGGCCCGTCCTAGCATCCTAAAGTTACTTTCCACTAAAATAAACATCTCATATTTAAAATGCAGCAAAGCTATTCTTTCCAATCCTTCTTGCCAAATCACAATTTTTCCACCTGTGATATCCCAGCCGCGCGGGACAGGGAGCGGGCAGCATTTTCCCAGGCCAGGCTGCCCTCCCTGCTGTCACAGCACCGGCTCGGGCTGTGCCGAGTCATTAGACCTTCAGGTCAAGCGCTTGAGCTGCGTGGAAGCCGATTGTGTCTGAGGGGGCGAGTACCGAGTCCTTCCATCCTCTGCTCTGCTGTCACGCAGGAGTGTTAAAGCCAACACAGGGCACATTATTTGGGTCAAATGTAAGCGGTTCAAGTGCTGAAAGCTTTCCCACCTGGCACAGTGGCAGGGATCACGCTGTCCTCCGGGGGCCCTGTCCCCAGCGGGTGCTGGCAGCTGGCACCCGGTGGTGAGGTCTGGCACCAGAGCCAGCGCCTCGGAGCCTCCGATCCCCCGGGACGGCACCGAGGGAGGTGCCAGCGCTCCTGCCTCAAGTGAGAATTAAGATTTTAAATGCTCCGTGAGCGCATAGGAAACCACGAGCTGCGGCGTGAAGCCGCCGAGCGTCGCGGGGAGCGAGCAGCCTTCCCGGGTGAGTCAAGAGCGGCAATTCGCGGTGTGATGCCCAAGCCNACCAAAACCAAGCAAACAAACCCACCTGGCTCAGCGCCGGGCTGGCAGCGCTGGCAGAGCTCATCCCTCACCTGGGTCGCCTCAAAGCCCCCGAGCCCGGGCACCCACAGCCGGCCGGGGCTCCAGAGCTGTTTGCCAATTAACATGGAAATGCCAGCAAGCCTCTTAAGTAACCCGGCCTCCAGATCCCTCTGGATATGAGAGGCCGTTTTAGTGTTTTCCCGTTCTCAAGCCGTCTTGAAATGGAAATGGGCAGCTGAGGTTGTGGAGGCAAGACTCTGCCCCAAAGCAGCTGCTGTTGGTTTCCATGGCCCGGCTGTGCCCAGAGCCAGCCGTGTGTGTGCTGCCTCATCCCTTTACTGGCTGTGTAGGGGTGAAGGCAGGAGCTTTGCTGTTCACCCTTCTCAGAGATGAGAACTGTCAGCTGATGTGGGAACCTGCTGGAGACTTTGGGCTGAAAAATCCACTCGGCCACTGGAAAGACCAGAGCAACCTATGAACAGCTACAGCAGCACATCCAAGGCAAGTTTGGGAAGCGTGGGGAGCGGGACAGCCTGGGCTGATGTTGCTCCTGCAGTGTTCTGACAGCTGAGAACAGAAACCAGCTCTGAATGATTTGCAGTTTAGTCCTCTGATTTAGAGTCTGGAGAGTGCAAGAGTGTGTCTGCTGTGCTATCCTTGCCAAGGCTCTGTTTAATATCCTGTCCTGGGGTGGGAAGCAGGAGGGGGTTCTGCTTTTCTGCTGCCCTGTCACAAATCATTGGTCTAGGGCTGTTTTCCTTACAGTTTTCCACTTGTTTCTCTTCCTGCACTTGTCAGGGGTCTGGCCCACGGTTTTTGGTTCATAGTTTCAGGAAGCAATAGGGCAAGAGTTTCCTCTTGGAGGGCATCTCTAGCCCAGGGAGGAGCAGTAGCCATGCAGAATTGGCCATCCCTGCCTGTGATACTTGTGATCATCTTTGCATGGCTTCCACTGAAACTCAGCATGACATTTTACACCCACCCCATGAAAAGATCACCTCATGGCTGGGTGATACCAGGAGAAACAGGCAGGAGGAAACTTCTCGGAAGAATGACATTTCAAGGCCTCCCAAGGCTTGTTTGTTAATTTATGCTGACAAGTATTTACAAAAATTTCCATGCATCCAGCCCAGAATGTCCTCTGTCTCGGAATGTGCCATACGGCGCAGTGCTCAGCTTCTGCTCCAGAAGCATCTGTGCTGCTGGGCACAGCACGTGGGGCCAGGGTGCAGCCCAGGGAAACCTGGGCAGCAGCTGACATGGCACAGTGGGGCCAGGCTGCCCTGCAGGGCTCCCACACGCCACTGATTAAATGCCTCAGCTCTTCCTTCCCCTCCACTTGGAAATCTCACTGTTAACTTGACTTAAAGCCTCCCTGTGGGTTTGCAAACTTGGAGAATTTTTTTTTTTTCTATGAGATGAGCTCTCCTTGCCAAGAAGGTTTTAATAACTCACCATGAAATTTATAGAGTTTAAATTTAAACCACACGTGGGAAAGTGGAGCTGTAACAGTTTAATCCAATTTAACCTTGAGCGATCTGTTCCGCAGTGCTCAGGCAGACAGTTCACACCACAAGCAAAATTCCTCTGCAGGGTGGCAGACAGCAGCTCTCTCACCACGTCTGTGTCCTTTCTGACCAGACTGGGCCATCTCTGTCCCTGTTTCATTCTCCTGCAGGTCCCCCCCTGGAAATAGCAGGAATCTGATGCAGCTCGGAGTTGGGCATACCCTTAGAAGGAAGCTAAGCCTTGTTCCAGCTGTCCTGTTGTCCTTCCTATGCTAAAGAATGTCCTTTTCATGCCCCAGTTGCAGCCACCTCCTTTTCCTGTCCCATCACAAGAAGAAGGCACATTTCACGGGTGACCATATAAATGCATCTCGTTGGGGAAGCAATTTGCTGGGAGTCTTCTTGGTACTTTCCAAGCAGAGGAGGTGGGAATGTTTTATTGCCAAGTCAGCTAGATGTTGAAAAGTTTTATTTCCATTGACCTGCTCTGTCTTTTGTAGCAAAGTCAGTTTTATATCACCACTGTTCCAGTGTGGAGACTTGAAAGACCAAACATACATTCTTAGCACAAGATACAGGACTGGCAAAAGCCTGTTGAGTGGGGATGTAAAATGCCCCAGTCCTGGAAGGATGCAGTGACTGCATTCAGAGGTGTGTTGGTGGCTTAAACCTGGAAGGGCTCTCCCATGGTGTCCAGCTAAGGTTAGGAAATTCAACAGTGAGCAGCTGAAGGTGCCTTTAGGTGCCATGTGCAGCCACAGCAGTTGTGGTGGTTCTGGTAACAAGAACTACACTGATTAACTCTCTGCTGCAGTCCACAGCAGGCTGTGTCTGTCAGAAATGGGCAGGCATGATGATTTTCTGGGATGGCCAGGTGGACACCAGAAACCCAGGCTAGAACTGTCATAGCTGACTTAAAGCTTTGAGGAACCACTGCATGAATGGTAGTGCTGTTTCTGATCCACCTGTGTTTCTAAACAACTACCTTTGGTGCTGCCCTTCTTGGTGGTATCTCAGCCAAAAAAAATAAGTAACAGCAAATTCTACTTTTCAGACTTTTATTCTTTTCCCCTGGGCTTCTGCATTTAACAGAAGGTCATCCAAGAATTTACTTTGGTGAGATTTGCTTGTTTGCTCTGTTTCTGGAGAGAAGGATACTCATCAGCTAAATATATTTTATATGCATTAGATATGACATGGTGAGACCAGAAATCAGTTTCATGCCATGTTCCCAGCCAGGTGGTTTCCCAGGGAGGTTGGCTGCTGCCTGTGCAGCTCAGGTTGGAAACTTTGGGGTAGCAGAAAAAGAAAATACTCCTGAAACTGGATTCCCTTGCAGCTTGCCAGGTATACCAGGCTGACTCACCAAGGCGGAGGTTTCCAGAAGGACTAATGACTGAGCAGGCATTGATTTTTGCCTGTCTGATGGGACACATCTTACAAAGGCTCCAGTTTCCAGACTGGGTGGGGTGCTTGCCCTTTGAAAATCAGATCCATGTATTGTGTATCGAGTTGGCTGCACCAAAAAAGAAACCACAGCCTCGAGACCAGGTAAGTGTGGTAGGCTCCAGGCTGCCAACAGCAAGGTGCTGAGGCAGCTACTGAAGTTGTCTTCGTGTACTCCTGTGCTTCACTGCTGGCATGAGCAGGGCCTCAATGACACACTAGACTTCTCAAAGCCTTGTGTCCTCATGTAAAGGGTTAATACACTCCCTAAAAGGGAGTTTCCCTCCTTTTCTCCCCTCATCAGGGTAATATTTGTTCTCCTGTTGCCATCTTTCTGCTCTTGATGAGCACATCAAGTTCTGCGTGCTTAGGCCTGGCCGCTCAGTGATGCTTGAAGTTGCTCTCGACCAGTGGCTCCATGTCAGCTCCACAGGAGACAGGGCAGACCCCGGGGTGATTGTGAGAACAAGAGCATTGCAACATTATATTTTACTTCTCATCATGACTGTGACTGATTACTCCTGAATCACTGTCACAGAAGAAATACAGGAGTTAATCAGACTTCCTGTGACACTGAACTCTCTGTTGTGAACCCAGCTGACAGTGGCTTCACACCTGATCCAGGCTGAGGTGTTCAACTGTGTGGGACTGGGCAAAGCCCAACTCTGGCTCGTAAATCTGCCAAGCAAATCTACTGCCCTCCCTACACAAAGTTGTGTTTCCTAAAGAGCACCCACTAGGTGTGAGGAGACAAGGGTTTGGGTTCTTTTGGCCTTTCTTGTGCTCTGCTTCATCAGGCTCTGGAGCTGTGGGGCACCACGTGTGTGTGCTCCCCCTGCTCCCTGGTGACAGCACCAGCACAGGTTCAGTACTCCATCCCTGCTCCCTGCTGCTTCCAAGGGCTCAGTGGTGCTGGGCTGCCATGGACCTGCTCAATGCCCTCTTGGGGATGTGCCAGAAGTTGGGTGGTTTTCCAGCCCTGTCTGGGGACATGTGTCTTACTTGTGAGACAGGTAGGTCTGTGGGGCCAGATGCTGCTCCTGGTTTAAACCTCATTGGGGTTAAACTGCCTCCTGCCCCAAAGGGGCAGCTTTGTGTCTCCAAAACACAGGACTGTCTCCCTGTGGAGAAGAAATGGGAGCTGCTACTATAGCCCAAGGAAGGGTCTTTCCACTTTGGACT
This sequence comes from Notiomystis cincta, assembly GCA_013398075.1. Classification (NCBI taxonomy): domain Eukaryota; kingdom Metazoa; phylum Chordata; class Aves; order Passeriformes; family Notiomystidae; genus Notiomystis; species Notiomystis cincta. The sequence goes on from VZRX01019510.1 coordinate 162,085, forward strand.
CAGTCATCCCTGCAACTGGATGTCTGTTGAACTCCAGGGTCAAGTCCTTTATGGGTCTTTTAAAGCTGATTTTTCCTGAATGGTGGCAGCAGGGAGGGTTGGGCACAGTCCCAGTGGACTGGTGATCTCAAGAGCATCCAAGTAGCCTTGGCAAATATGACTGTGATCAAACCAAGCAGTTATGTGGTCTGTGCACTGCACCAGCAGCTCATCAAACTCACCTTTTCCTGGGAATAAAAACTCTAGTCTCAAGCCATGAAGGAGCAAGAGAGCATTAGGCTTTTAAGAAGCAGACTTCAGAGACTGCATCCTCAAATTTTCTGCCATTTAAAATGTTTCCCTAAGGTTTTACTGCATGTAAATGAAATGATAATTACAATATTTTAATCCAATTAGCTCCCTTCATGATCTGGCAGGTGCAAATTGGAGATGGATCAAACTCCTTCTTGCTGTGGATTATGCCTGGAGCCTCCTTAAAGCTGCCGTGTGGCCCTGTGTGTACACGCTGTACGGCGCGCGTTAGGGGGACTGCACTGGGGTCCTGAATTATGTATAGCCTATGAATTATTGCTGAAATGCATCACTAAGGCTTCACTCATGGAACATTTCCAGCTCCATGTGAAAATGCTTGGGAAAAGCCAAGTATTTGCCTGTGGCATGGGCAAGGTCCTCATTTGCATGGATTTAAACAGTGTGTGTCACTGGCGGAGTCACAGGTCACCTGGAGTTAACTTAATGCATTCCCCTACATCTTGAAGGAAATGTATTTTGCAAGCTCTCATCTGATTAGCATGGAAATTACACTGGGATTTCTTGTGAAAATGGGGACAGAGAGGAAAAAAAAAAAGTATCTTGATGTGTTATTTAAAAACAGAAAATCTCTTTGAAGGCCAGTGCAGCTGCCCTTTCCCAGCACATCTCCCAGCTCAGGCCAGGGAGAGCATCCCCTCTTCCTCCTGCCTATCAAACCAGGAGCAGGGAGCCATCCTCTCCAAGGCAACAGGAGAGGGAAGTCTGCAGGGAGGGCTCTGAGCATGGCCTAGGCTGGCAGCAGCCTCTGGAGGAGTTTCACACAGGTTTTCCTAACACCTGTGGATATGGCTAAGCTAAAAATGGTGGGAAACTGCCTGGTAAAAACCCCTCTCCAGACAGAGTGTTTGAATAGCAGCAGGGCTTTTGTCCCACACCTCTGCCCTGAGGTGGCCCTATCACCCCAGGAACCCAAAAGGGCATTGAAAGGATAAAGAAATTGCTTCTTGAAAAAACCCAGTGCGGTTGTTCTGGCAGCATTACATCATTCCAAGAATAAAATGACAACTTTTGTTTTACTATTTTATTTTATTTTATTTTATTTTATTTTATGCTATGTTATTTTATGGAAGTGACTGCATTTACTGAGAAATGACTGAACCTCCAGATTAGCCAAATTAAATGACACAACTGTCCCTTGAATGTACTGGTCTGCACTGGCTGGGCACCCACTTTACTGCATGGATGAGATGAAGGATAACTTCCTTATCTTTGACCTATTTTGAATGGAGAAATATTATTTATTTTGCCATTTATGTTCTGATTTCCCCTTGGAAATGTGCTGCCAGTCTGTGCTGAATGAAATCTCTTACGGGACAGAAAAATCTTCATTCTTTTTAAAAGAAGGACTCAGTAAATATATTTCAGAATAAGACTTCTTTTGATACTTGCTTTTCAAATCCCTGAGTGTTTCTATACCTCCATAATCTTCCATCTTCAGAGAGGTGGAAAGGGAATTTAAAACTGCCTTTCCTTTAGCACCAAGATCCAACTGCAAAGACAGAGCTTGTCAGTGATGGGAGAGAAGCCATGCCCAGGGAGATGCTGGAGCTGAGCTGTGAGGAACAAGCCACAAATTACATTAAATAATAATTAAAAATAAAACAAAATGCACTGAATGTTTCCAAACAAACTGGAGAAAATGAGTTTTGTACATTAAGAGTCTGTGAACATAAGGGGGTAAAATCCTACTGGCAGCAGTTTCCTCTGCTGTTGGGTGTGTAGATGCTCTGTGGTGCAGCACAGTCCTACCTTTCCTTTCCAGGGGAATGCTGTCACCTGGAGCCGAGGCTGAGATGAGGGAGGCTGTTTGACTTTGTAGTTTGTTGTCTCTCACTTCAGCTGAAGTTCCCCCATGTCAGACTCTTCAGATGAGGTACAAACTGGGGATGTAAAGAAGTAATTTTGCCTGAGAAGGTCCTTGCTTCTGTGGGAGGAGATGTGGTGGTGAATGTTCAAATAAGATTTGGGTTTGGAGTCCTTAACTGCCCCATGATATTGGTTGATTTGAGTTCAGCTCTGGATCTCCACATTAATTTTTCAGCATGAAAGTACAGAGCACAAGAAGCAGAAGCCTTGGCAAACTGAGGACGTCCACCCTGGGAGAGAGAGAAAATTTCACATGGTTGGAGAAACCAGAGCCAACAGAAAATTAGGAGTAAGGCAAGGGGCAGGGGCAATGAAAGGTAAGATTTTCTCTGGGCAAGGCAAGACCCTAACCAGTTTAGTGATTTCACTTGATGTCTGCCTATAAATTCATGTCCTAAATAACTTTCTTTGAGAAATGAAAATGAAACATTTAGAAACAAGTCTTTTTTTGTTTCATTTTGGGTTTGGGGTTTCTTTTGTTTTGTTTTTTTTGGGTTTTTGGTTGGTTGGGGGTTTTTGTTTTTTTTTTTTTCTTTTGCTAACATAGTGGGAATCTACCCCAGGCTTCCTACTGGGAGGACTTCAGTAGGAGATGGGTTACAACAGCCTTTCCTCTGGGAATGGGTCCCTGTGGAGTCATGCTAACTGTGAGGTTTGAGGAAAACCCTGTACTCATCAGTATTTTGGGGGTGGGGGAAATACATCTTCTCTTTGGGCAAACAAAGAAGTGGCCACTCATTTGCTTGCCAGGTGATGGCTTGCAGCCCCTCTGCTCATTTGGAACATCTCCTTACAGACAGTGCACAAAATGTCACCCCTGGGGTGGGGCACAGCCCAAAATGTGTGACAGTATCAGACTCTGTCTTCCCCATGGTGCACATGAAACAAAACTGGATACCAAAATGGTGGTGCTTCCATGGACCCTGGAACTCCCACAGTCACACTGGCCTTTTCCCTACATCAGTTATTTAGGAAAAAAACCCTCAGAGCCACATTCCTGTGAGAACAGCCTTTGCTGGAGGCAGCTGCTCAGGTCCATCTCCCAGAGATGCCCCTGAACAGCAGAGGCTGATGGTGACTTTCTGGTGGGACACGAATGTTTGAAGGGTTTCTCATTCCTGTTGCAGACCTCCTGTGTTCTCCTGGGAGGCTCCTTCTTTTCCTTCCTCCTCTCTTTACTGCTGCTGAGCTGCTCTTCCAGGCGTTACCAAAGGACTGGGACACAGCTGTAGTCACAAAGGTGGAGAAAACACCCTGGCCAGCACATCAGGTGAGATGGCAGGAGCAGCAAGCCCCACCACAGCTCCCTTCCATCTCCTTGCTCTGCTGCTTTGCTGCCCAGAATGTCATTTAAAAAAAAAAAAAAAGGAAGAAAAAAGAAAAACAAAAGCTGCTCTGGGTAAGACGAAACTACTCATCCCCCAGCCTCGCAGAAGAGGAGGAGTGGGCTGAAGGTCTCTATACTGACAGGGCAGATTTCTGGGTACTTGGTTGCATTTTTGTCTCTTCCTTGCCCCTGATTTCTCACGAAATGTGCAGCAGTTGGCTGTTTCTGAAGCAGTTTCCTCTTCTCAAGCCTCCTGACGTTGCCGGTGCGGGCTCTGACGCGGCATCGCGGCCCTTCGGGCCCTGTCGCAACCCTGCCCGAGTTCTGGGAACCCAGCGCTGCCCCTGCAAGGCTCCTGTTGGAAAGAAAACGCTCTGGTACTGACCAGAGAGACTCGGGAGGCACAAGGGGGCTGTGAGATGCCTGAAGGAGCTAGGGAAGATGGAAGGTCCTTGTTTATTTATGTTTTACATCAGTGGGGAGTTTGGGTCCTGCCTGAACATGGGCCTTTGAAAGAAAACCCCTGAGAGTGCTCTGGCTGAGTTTAGGAGCAAATAACCACTGTGCCCCCTGATTAAACCCTTGACCCCAGAGAGACCTCTAGCATAGAGCCTCTCTTAGCTGTGGTCAAAACTGAGTCTGCCAGCTGCAAAACGGGACCGTCAGACCTCTCTGGAGCTGCAGTCACCTCACAGGGACGCTTCCCTCTCTCCACTATGTAGGAAAACTGGGGTGCCTCCAGGTGGCAGCCCTGTCCACTCTAAACAGGGGTTTGGTTTTCCCTTGGGATTGTAAGGGAACATCGCTAGTGGAATGAACTTGGGATTCAGTCCACCTTAGCAGCACGGTGGGAGGACAATGCTGGGTGTGCTAGTGGTGATTCTCTTGCTGTCATACAATGATCCAGCACCTGCTGAAGTCATCCCAAACAAGAAGATGTGGGCTCTGGGCTCTGCCAGCCTACAGACAGGGGGAAGGATTGCAGGAGTGATGCTGCAGCCTCCACAGCAGCAGCTGGCAGAATCACAGGGGCAGAAAGATGAGCCCAGGTCTTAGTGATTGCAGCATTCAGTTGACTGCTTACAGGACAGAGCCTGGAAATATAATATAAAAATACAATTAGATAAACACACACACCCCAAGAAGCACAGACTGGATGCTGCAATGAAGTCACTGCTACTGGCAACAAAAAGCAGCCTCCGGGCACTGTGTGGTGAAGTCCCCATAAACCTGTTTTTGTGCTTGAGAACACCCAACAGCTACTGGGAAGAGAGAGGTGGAAATCTCAGGCTGCAGACAGCTCTGCTCCATCAGCATTTATGTGGTCAGGCACCCAGAAGCACATTCCCAGTAAGAAGTCAGAAATCTGTGGGTAGCGACTGAGAGGCTCCTTGCAAAATTTGAGCTTGATCCCTTTGTGGATCAAATCAACAGCACCTAGAAGGGCTTCTTAAAGGAGTTTTAAATAGCAATAAAACATTTACAAGTTGACAGAAACTTGGGTGTTACCAAAATCTGCAGCTCAGTTGCTGTTCCCAAAAGAAGGATCAAAATCTAAATGTTTTGAGGATTTAGCTAGCTTATTGCTCACAGGTGCTTTACAGTATTCAGGAAAATGCCCTGCTTTCTGACCAGAAGTAAGATTTGTGGGCTGAGCATGCAGAATTTCAGTTTTCCTTTAATGCAGTGAAAAAGCAGCACAAAGCTACTGTCCGAATAATCTGGGTTAGTCTAAGGATAGAAATCCCTTTTATTTATGTTTTTAATTAAGGATGAGTTTTTGTTTCTGTCACAATGCACAGAATTATTTCTAAATCATATTTGAGACTTCCAGCAGAAGAGGTTAACTAATACTGTGAACTCATCCACCCAGGGGAGCTCTGCATTAATGTGGTGTTTAAGTGGGGAGATCAAAGCTTTGATACCAAATGAAATGCTATTAACAGTTTCACACAAGCAAAAACCTTCAAGAAATTTCAGTGCAAGATGTTGACGCTGAGGAATGACTGTGGACGGGAAAAAAAGGTGGCTCCATCCCAGCACTGAATTTATTTGGTGGTCAAAGCAGTGGCTGAGAGTAGCAAATTGCTCACTGATAGTTGTGGGTGTTTTGGCCATGGTCAAGGCTGTAGTGACCCCTCTGAGAAGCTGCAGGGCAGGGGCAGCACTCTGCTAACCTGCAGTGTCTGCTCCCAGCTTCACTGATGAAGACAAATGCTGAGGTGTCCCGCTGCAGTCTGGTGTTTCAGCTTCCCAGCTTGCACAATGAGCCTCCTGATTCTGTTCTCACATTGTATCCCACTAAGTAGTTCAGGAAGTTACCCAGTGGCTTTTCTTTTTTTTCCTCTTTTTAATCAGAAAGCAGCGCAATTCCTAATGTTCTCATCCAGACTTGACTTTCTGTTGGTAGGAGAAGTAAAATTCTTTGACTAAACCAGCATTTGGTTGTCTTCCTTTCATCTCTTGTTGTTTTGCTAAAAAAACAAAACAAAAACCCCACCACAAAAAAAAAAAAAAAAAAAAAAAAAAACCTAAAAAAAGAGAAAAAAATAGTATTAAAAAGAGAAACTGTATTTTTTCAAAGCCTGCATATCTATCTTACAGCAATATTTTCTTAATTCCACAACTGCGAGCAAGTCAACAACTTAGAGGAGTAGGGTTAGACCACTAATTAAGCAAGAACTGTAGAAAAGATTTAAGTGGGATCTACAGCATTGACCTGTCCTTTTTCAAATGCCAAGTTTATATACGTGACTGTGCATTTCAAATGGGTCAAGAGAGCTTGGTTGTAAGTACCCAACACATTGCTGTGAATTAATATTTAATCAAATGTACAACATAAGGCTGAATATTAAAGCCTACCTTTGATTTTGACTTCTATGATTTTCTTGGGTTTCTAAACCCCTCTGAAAATACTTCAGTATTTCATAATAGTATTACTCATACGATATGTTTCTTAGCTGTGATTAAAGCTAGTGAGGATGTAAATCTACAAAGGGAAATCTAAGCAAGACCTCATCAGCATAAAGTATGTGGGAGACTAATTTAGTTACATCCCTATTAGTAATGACAAATCAAATTGTTCCTCCTTTTAAATCACTAATACAGCAAGGTTTTGCAACTCGGCACATGGCACGCACGATAAATCAGTTCAATCTGTACACAAACACTGAAGGCTGCCTGAAATCTGGGTTGATTTCTGATTCCAAACTCTTTCAGTGCAGTTCAGGTGAACCACCCCGGTTCCCTTAATACCTGGAAAGAAAAAAAAAAAAAAAAAGTTAATCTCTACCCCCATGTGCTGTATATCAAGCACTCAACATTTATAACCCTGCAGCTGATTGCTTAGCAACTGTCTTTGGGAGGAACGACTCACCTGATGTGCCATCGGGAGCTCTTGTGTTGCAGGGAAGAGGCCGGATGAAATGAGGTCAGGCAGTGTAAGCTTACCCTGTGCCGAGTGGCGCTCGCTCCACTCTGTCATGAAATTAATCAAGGTCATTAATTTGATCCTTTTTTATTGTTATAATTTGAAACTGTAATTTGAGGTGGCTCAAAGAGGCGCAGGCATATCTGTAATTATACCTTTATAATTACATTTATATTTTAAGGTAAACATTTTCATGTATTGCTGTAAATAGACTGTGTATGATAGAGAATAATGTTGTCTCATACTGGTTTCAGCCAGAGCTGCACGACTGGAAACGTGGACTGTAAATGGGATGGGGGGATATTGAAATCTGCCAGTGGTGTGCTGTTTAATTTGGTTTTAGGTGTTTCATGTATCTTAACATCTTAAGGTTAAGACTGAGCTTAAACCCCTAGAGAGGCTCAAAACCAAAGGCTAATTGAAAGAGATACAGAAGAATTGCTGTTTAGTCACACTGACCTTTAAAAATTGCAGAGCCAAGGCACAAAGATTGTCCTCATCTGACAAAGCTTGAGCAGTCCATGGTGGCTAAAGAAGCACGTGCCAGAGTCACCTCCAGGCTGATGGCTGGGACAGTGACCAGCGAGGGACCCACTGCCAATCCTGCAGGTGATGGTCAGGAAAATGGCATTGCTTGTTCTGTCTTTAACACCTCGCTGGGTGAGCCCACGGTGGGGGAATGAGAGCACCTTTTGTCTGCACAGATTTGGCTGCCTCTGTTCCCCCAGGCTCTGCTCACCAGCTGTCTCCATGGCATGCATATGAGCTCCCTCCTGTCTCTGATCTGGAGCAAACCAACTGGTTTCTCCCAAGGAGAAACCTTGGCATAACTGGCAGGGCTTTTTTCAGGGTTGCACAGCAGAGCCTGGCATGAGCTGGACCAGACTCTACCCAGGACAGTCCTCCAGCCCTCCCAGGAGACCTTGTGCCCACTGTCCTCCATGCTGTGCTGTAGAACCCAAAATGCCTTCAGATCCTGCAGAAAACCACCATGCTGGCAGGCTGCCACCCAGTCCTTTCACCATTTGGAGAATTTCAAACTTAAAAAAAGTGCCCAATACAATAATTATTGACCTGGGTTCTGTGGGGCTCTGCAGGCAGCTCAGAGGAGGCCCAGACCAAGTGCTGCCCAGCCTGAAGGTAACCACTGCCCTTCAGAGAGCGCTGGTGCTGAGTGGTGTGGCCAGGAGCCAGCCCCTAGCAAAGAGCAATGGTTAATGGTGCCTCCCAGGCATTTTCCACAACAGCAGCACACGCAGCCTTTGCCAAGTAGCCAACACTCAGCATCTCCTTTCTTCTCCCTAAGACTATTTCTGGACCTTACAAACTTCTTCTTCCCTGTGGCTCCATGCTCTGGCAGCAAAGCAGTGAGGACTCCCTGGGGTGGCAGAAGTGGGTGACACACAAGTGTGTGATGCACCAGGTCTGTGAGGACAGATCTCCAGAAGCAGGATGAGGACACCAAGTGTGGGGAACCCAGAAAGAGGAAATCACTGAGCCTGTGAAAAGAAGAAACAGAACAAGAAAAACAGAGATGTTTCTGGGAGAAAACAGTCCAGAAATTAATACCAACCCTACTCCGTTTTGGAAGGAATCTCCTGAAGCATGCAAGAAATCTGGTAATTTACATTAAATAGTGGAAAAGAAAAAGCTGAGATGTTTTTAGTGTAGTAAAAACTGAACTCAGAGATTTAGTGAGAAAGGAGTAGTGAAAGGGTCCTGAGTTCTTTACTTAATAATAGCCTCAGTGCAGCTACCACCAATACCTTGCATATCTGTCCTCCTCAGCAAACCAGTAGCAAAACTGGGAGCTTAACTCTTAGGGGCATTGTCCCTTGTTATCTGGCTCAGCTCTCAGCAAATGAACATTTTCCATTTCTCGTGTATATTTACCTCATAGTACACATACAATGTTTGTAACCAGACATCTGTCTATACTTGGCTTGTTCCCTTCTCCATTTAAACACACAGAAGAATCATGAAGCCCACCACCCATCTCCAGCAGCAAAAGCATTCACAGAAAACATTCCAGTACACCTCTGCAGAATGAATAGGTGAACATGGATTTGAAAAAGATGAATGACAAAGGACCTGCCAGGCACTGCATGAATAAGCCATACAGAACCTCAAGACCCAGCTCAGGTCAGTGTGCTTTACTTTAGCTGGCCACAATTTTTAGAAATGATGTGGTATTTTTGCAACCTTCATTTCCCAGTTTTCCTGGAATTTTTGAGATGGTTTTATACAAGACCACTGCTGTGACAATGCTTCCTCACCCCCAGATATAAAACCCCCCAAAGCATTAGCTTCTTAAGGTTTTTCAGTTTGAGTACCCAAACCCAATGTTCCTTCCTGAAAATTTTGGCTATGGAAACTATATCAGGACTGGGGAAGAGGGGCCATAAAACACTGTGCTTTTCATGCAAGTACTTATTCCAGCAGGAGACCAACTAGGGGCTGGTTTCTCAAGTCGGGCAGCAGATTGTTTTAAGCAGTCCAGGAATACTCTGTTAAATTCAGCAAGTGTGATTAAGATGGGTGCAAGTTCACCAAGAGACTTTGGTCTCTTTCACTTGCTGTGTTTTCTGGAGATCCTTTGGAGAAGGCATTCCCCCTCCAAACAATTGTATAAATTTATAGAGCCAAGTGACAGGGAACTGGACTCGATCAGATGGAGCTGGAAAGGCTGGACAAGCTTTTTATGTCTTGTTTCATACAAATTTTGGGTTGGCTGGGGTGATAGCAGTGACTTCACTGGCATGACATCCAAAACTAAATACACCTACAGTTTCCTGGTCACTCTTATACTTCCTCAGCATCTGTAGTAGAAACCCATCAGCTGCAACCTTGGCTGTTTGAACAGAAGTCTCCCCTGTGCAGTCTGTTATTAAATTCTCTTATGTCTTTATTAGATATTAGATGTGATGAAAGAAGGTGACATCTCCAGGGAAATCTTGCTTGAGGTGTGGGGATGGGATGTAAATGGACTGGGGAAGACAGAAAGTCTACAAGTGTAATGATCCTGTAATATCCCCATGTGAGTATGAACATCCAGATATCTTTTTTTATTTTTATTCCACAAACAAAAAGCACTTGAGATGTATATAAACAAGGTACTTAAGTCTTCCCTACTCAATACCACTTGCTTCTGTTTTAAAGATGGCCTTGGTGACTTTTTGGTTTTATTATTGTTTTTCCATTCTGCAATCTGCATCCTTTTTATCTCACACATTGGTACAATATATGAGTTCTCCTTTCCATGTGACAGTTTCATTTCAGAGAAAAATGGAAAAAAATCCCTGCACAATCAGCATTTTACAAACCTGTTGTTCAAATAGGAGAGGGAAGGATGGATGCAGACTCCAGGACTAAACCCTGAGAAGCCAGTGTGTGGGTGCCAAGAACATGTTGGAGGCCTGCCTGAGGTAGAATTGAAAAGAACATGGTTTGAGTTATTTAAAGGCAGGTGCTTAAAAGTCCCCATGGCCCCTGGTGTGCCCTGCATGTGTGCACGTCCTGCTCCTTCCTCCTTGCCAACAGGCACCTTTGAGGGTCTGCAGGTACACTTATGATACCAGCAGTATTCATAAAGGTCAGTTTTGTCACCAGAACCCCTCCTTTGTTTCTCCACAGTTGCAGACTCCCACCATGGGGACAGAGATCCTGTGGAGCTCCCACCAGGTAGCTCCTGCCCTGCCACCCCTCTGCTCTGGATGGGACACCATGGGAGCACAAGGCAAAGCAGCCACACAAGAGAAGGGCTGCTGATGTAGCCTTCTCCTTAATGGACCCTTGCAGTTTGCAGTATGGCCTGAAAGGTGCCATTGGCATGAACATCAGGCAACAACCCTTATTCTTAAAAGTCTAGAATGTATTTGAGAATTAAAGTGAATTAAAACACCCTAGAAGTTTAACATGAGTTTTTCTGTTATTAAATGTCAAGAGGACCAGAGGAAGTTTAAAAAAAAAGAATCTTAAGGACCTCTTTAAAGTAATTTTTAGCTCTTAATTAATTGGAAGTTTATGGCTATTTCTAATCAGAAATGCATTCTGCCATGCAAATGCAGCAGCCTGACGAAGGATGTGCTCTGTCTTCTACACATGACAGAAAAGGGATCTTCCCTGTCAGAGGAAACCCCAGTTGCACAGGATAACTGGTTCTGCAAGAGAAGCTCATCTGCCCCTGGATCCCAGGTTGCACCAGCCAGAGTCTCAGGCCTGGCTCCAGTTTGCTCTTTGTAACAGGTTTCTCTTGTGCCCTCACAGCACAGTTGGACACCACGTACTTGCCCTCCTTTTTTTGGGAAAGCAAACTGCAGGGCAGGGTGCTCCCAGGATGTTTCTACATTGCAGCTGCATTATTAGCTGGCACTCGGGCTCCTCTGAGCTCAGGGGTCAGATGCAGCTGCTCCTTGGCTGCACAAAAACCTGCGTCTTTACGAGGAAGGTGTGTTGTTGTTGGCCAGCTGGGCTGTGTTTCTTGGATTGCCTCAAAAATAGTTTTCTGCTTTAATAGACCTGAGTGGCTGATGATCTTAACATTTGCTCTAATTGCTGTCTAACTTCAGAGCTGGTTTAATGTGTGTAGCAGTAGTAGTCACAAAGAAAATACCAGAATCTAAATAATTAAAGAAAGAAAACTCAAAGCCTTTATGTGTACAGGGAGAGATTTAAATATATGCAGAGATTTTTAGGCTCTGGCTTTAAAATAGTGTAATCATAGAAACAACAAAACTGGCCATCAGAGTAAGAGAGGTGGTGTCCTGCAAACCAGAATCACAGAGTGGTTTGGGTAGGAAGGGACCTTCAAGATCATCTGTCAAGGGCAGAGATGCCATCCACTAGCCTGGGTTGGTCAAAGCCCTGTCCAACCTGGCCTTGAACCCTTCCAGGGATGGGGCATCCACAGCTTCTCTAGGCAGAAAGCAAACAGACTGCAAATTACTTTCTAATGGATTTCTTAATGTGTTTAAGGAGACCTGTTTGTTAATCTCAGATAAATCTTAGTTCAGTTTTTGTGTTGTTATGGTTTGTTATGATGATTATAAGGAACTGATGTAGGACTTCTGGAAACAGATACTACTAAACCCTGTAATATTCTATCTGTTTTTTCCCAAAAAGGAAAGGGAGCAGCTCTGATAAGGTGATCACTGTTACAACCCAGCAGAGAACCATATGAAAACATATTTTCATGGGCTGTCCAGGTTGCAGGTAAGATGATGACCAAAAACTAGGTAATATGAAACTGGAAATTTAAGATTTTGTCTTAAGGAATCCTGTATGCCCAGAATATCTTCTGAGGAACAAAAGAAACCCAACTATAAAAAAAATCATAGATGCTCCACGATGACATAATTGTGTGACTTAGCAACAGGGCTCCCACAGGCAATAAGAAATGCATCCCATGATTTATTGCTGCAAACCCTGGCATGGACACAGAGAGACCTGTGCTTCTGCAAACAGCCCTCTAGCACAGGCAGCACAGCAAATCTCATTGTCTTCTAGGAAATCACTCTTGTGTTACATCAAAACCCCTTCCTTATTCCCCACACACAAGTCAGGGAGGCCAGAGGGTGAATAGGGCACTGCTGTCCATCAGAGCAGAGGCTGTGCCTGCTGGGGCTGAGCTGATCCTGCCCTTTGGGGAAGCAGAGGAGTTCAGGTTGATCTCAGCCTGGCTTACAGGCTTATGCAATACAAAATATGTGTCTTCAAATCTCTTGTCTTCGCTCTCACAGTAAAGAATTTCCTCACAATATCTAAGCTAAACCTGCCCTCTTGTCAGTCTGAAGCTGTACCCCTTGTCATGCTCTTGTCAAAAGTCCCTTTCCAGCATTCCTGTAGGCCTCCTTTGACAGACTTTTTGATGTCTTGGGATATGTATCTTTATTTGCAAATTATTTTCACTGAGAAATGACTGAGGACCTCTGTTTACAGTTACTCTTTAAAATCAATGACACTTTTGAGCTATCACCATCTCCATCCCAACTGTAACTCAGCTGTCCTGCAGTGGCTAAATACAAACAGGAATTAAAATACTGGGATTGGGGTGGGGGTTTGTGTATTTTGGCTTATTTTTAGTTGTTTGGGCTTTTTTTTTTATTTCCCACTGTGAAGCTTTATGACTTTCTGTCTTTGAGCTTAAACTAATGCTAAGAGATTCATTTGGTGAATGGTGCTAAATATTTGCTCAGGATGGGAACCTCCAACCTTACTTCAGCCAAAAGATTTTCTTCTGTGCACTCCTGACTGGCAGAGTTTTTCTCTCCCTTTGTAAAAAGCAGATTTTCATGCTGTTGTTTCAATGAGGCTTGAAGATTTTACACCCCTGGGGCCATTGTGTAGCTGCTGGAGCTTTGCTCCTCTGGCAAACTTTCTTTGCTTAGAGGTTATTAATACTTTCTTCATTAGCAATTTAACATTGCAAAGTGAAAACTGCTTATATCAGCCACAGACTAACTGGAGATAAGTTTGTGAATGTAAAACATAATCATGTCATGATGATGAGCAGGTAGCAAGCGCCTGCTCTCTGCTCCCCCACAAGAAGTTGTAGGTTGTCCAGCTTTTTATCAGCCTGATTTATAAAGTATAAGCCCCAAAAGTCCTTCATCATTGCATTTAAGATCCTTTTTAGGTGTTTCTTCCCTTTTTCTTTGTTATCCAACAGCCTCCCCTGATCTGTGGGAGTCTGTGAAAGTGTTAATAAGGCAACTGGTATAAAGGTGCCTATGAATTTAGGGAGAACTATTTTCCAACCCTTAAGATGCCAGCCTCATCCTGGGGGAAAACTGCCCTTTTTTCACCTTCCTCTGGTCTGTGTTTACCCTTCATGGGCTCACCAAAACCTGTTAGCAGGAGCCAGCAGGGATGGGACCCTACCCACAGCCCATCATCTGGCAGAGCCCCTGCCAAGCCTGGGGGTACAACAGGCCAGTGTGAGCGAGGCTGTGCACTGCACCCTTGAGTGTCTGCTGTTCTGGCAGACCTCGTGCAGTGCAACATCTGCAGCACCAGGGCAAGCACACACCTTTCAGCAGAGGTGCCTCATGAAGCCTAAGAGCACTAATTGCTTAGGCTGAGCCGGGAGGATAAAGCACCCTTTTGCTTGGGAATCACAGAAATGTTACACTCTGGGCTGTGCAAGCTGAGGACTGTGTAAACAGAACAGATAAATTATCCCCCAAGCTACAGGCGGGCTCAGAAGTAAAGCTACAGCCAACCTTTGCATTAGTTGGGAACAGCTGCATACAGCATAGCCTCCAAATTTCCATAGAAACTTGGATCAGCCATAGATCATCTTCATTTTGTAAATGTTTTAATTATTGTTCTATAACACTGTTCCGTGGCAATGCTAAAGCCAAGGCTATATGGAAGCCACATTTTAAAAGCAGTTTCCCTAGAACATATTTTGAGAAAAGCCAAGCTGGTTTAGGATTAAGACTTATGGTTTCTGATAGATTTGATTTTTTTTTCCATGCTACTGCATGCACTCTTTTAAATAAATAAACTCCCACGAAGCTTGCTACTCCAGTGGGACTGGATTGAACTTCCCAGGCATGCATGAATTATAAAGTCAGATATATGCTCCCGCGGAGAGAAGAATTACTTGCAGAAACCCTCTTCCGATGCACGTAGTCTGCATTGGTCACTTAAAAAATGAAGCCCTGGGTGCGTGCGGGTGGTGGGAGCCGGGGCCGCGCCCCGACGCGAACCAGCCCCGCATTGCCCCACACGGACGTGTCGCTCCCCGCGTGTCGCAACCCTGTGCGCTGCGGCCCGGGAGGAGATGGCCCTGCAGATTGCACAAGGGGATGGCAGGATGTGGCTTCTGCGTGCGCCGGCGCCGCTGTTTACAAGAGCAGGTACCCGAGTGGAAGCGCAGTCCGGCAGGCGGCCCGGGAGATGTGGTTACATCAAAGGCTTTCCCACGGCGAGGGCTCCCGGGGCGGCGGCGGCAGCAGCGTGACTCGCAGGGCAGCGCCGAGCGCGTCCCCGTGGCTGTGCCACCCTCTGTGGCTGTGCCACCCCCCGTGTCCCCCGTGGCTGGAGAGCTTTCCTCGCTCGGCTCAGCTGTGGGAAAGCAGCCTGAGGCTCCGGGCCGCGGGAGCGGCCGGCGCTGGATGCCACAGGTGTATGTAGGTTGTCGCAGCGGTGGACAGGGCTGTGAAGCTGCCCCGTGCAGCTCAGAGCCCGCCCGCAGCCTGCGGAGAGGGGCCCAGCAGCGGCTGCTGCCACCGGCGCTGCCCCGACAATGCTCTGCCCCTGCCAGGCTCCTCTCCCTGCCCTTTCCCTGCCGGTCTCCCGTGGATGCAAAGCTCTAAGAATCAAACCTACCCGTGTGCTCAGTGAAATGCCCTTTAAATAACAAATCTCCTAGGAGGGAGTTCTTCAAGTCACTCAGACGGGCTGAATGAAGCTTTTTTCCTCTCGGCAAGGAATGGTTTGCTTGCCTTTCCCTGTGGGGCTGGTGAGCAGAAGAGGAGCTGAGCAACAAACCTGTTGCTTCTCAGAGCTGTTAGGCCAGCCATGTGTTTTATGTGCTTTTTCTATGTAGATGCTGTGTTTTGCTGTCCTGCACCATGAGGAGCAGAGATGCCAGCGGTGGGGGATGGTGCAGCCCAGTGCTCACCCAACATTCTCGCAGGGCTTCAGACAACGGAAGGTACTTGCCCAAGCCCAGCACACTGTGAATCAGAACACGGCTCCTAACAAAACGGAAATCCTCCTTGATCGTGCTTTGCTAGTCATCAATCGGCAGAGTGATGAAACACTCAGCCCTTCTCGCCCTGATAAGTGCTTTATTTTTAGTCTACCTTTAGTATTGCTCAGTAGCTGGTCCTGCAGGCTGGGCTGTCGCCTCTGGCTCCTGATGCACACGCAGACTCTGCTGTTGGTGTGTGCTGGACCGTCACCGAGCCCTTCCAGCTCCTAATTTACACTCCAGGACAAATGTCACTGCAAAACATGTGCTATGTTGTGCCTTCATCTCCTTCTCACCTTCTGCCGCTGTGCTACATCATGCCCTGGTTGTTTGCAGGAAGAGTTTTCTGGTCAGCTCAGCAAAACACATCCTATGTCTTCACGTTTCTCCAATTCCTTTCAGCAAAACACATCCTATGTCTTCACGTTTCTCCAATTCCTTCCAGCAAGCTGAATATTTCAGGGCACTTCAGGGTAATTTGTTGAGACAAGAAAATGCCTGGCAGGATGCTGTTGTGTGCAGAGGCAGCCGCGTGTGCGGTGCCCTCCGGCTCTGCCTGTGGTGACAGAAACCAGCCGGCCACGTGTGCCTCGCTGACAAGGCTCTGGGGGAATGCTTGGTGTCTGCTCTGGGTATCCCAGGCAATCCCAGCGTGTCCCAAGCTCACATCAGCACATGGGGATCGCTCTCCAAAGCTGCTGCCAGCACGAGCCGCCTTCAGCAGCTTCAAAAGTTTTAGGGGTATTTGGGCAGAGGTGCAATAGCAACACCAGGGATGGGAAACATTGGGAGCAGTGGTTTTTTCTGCTTGGAAATGCTGATGTGTTGAGAAAAGAATTCTCTTGACGAAATGCTTTGAATTGGACAAAATTTAAATAAACTCAAATTGCTCCAGATTTTTCTATATTTTGGAATGTTTTGGTTCAATGTCTTTCAGCCTTACAGAAAAAGATAATTTATGATTTTTAAAGGCCAGATTTCATAGGTGCCAAACACTTTGATCTACCTGATGTGAAGCAATTTTGGAATTGCAATCCATGACAAATTTATTACCTGCTTCGAAGTAGAAAACAAATGCCAAAATTGCAGATTTTCCCCCATAAAACAAAAAGCCTCACCCATATCCCTCACCAGCTCACCCACTCACTCATTCTGAGTGAAATATGTAGCTCAGTTCCCTGCAGAAACACAGAGCTGTATTTATGACCCAAGTGGTCCCTCTTGCCCTATGTCTCAGCCTGCTGGGTCTCCGGGTGGGATTCCTTAGAGGCGTCAGGTTGACTGACCATGTGCTGGGCAGATGGTTTGCACTGGGGCAATAAATCAGAGGGGTTTGGGGCTCAGCAGATTCCCTGTGCCTGCTCTTGGTGCAGCCCATATCCACCTCCTGGCATTCCCTGATGGCCTGGCAATCCCTGTTTCTTTGCTGCCTCTTGATTTCTGCTGATGTTTAGGGGTATTTTGTGGTCTATGCCAGCCTGTGGAATTCCCTAAGCAGTAGAAAAGGGCCTCAAATCCACCCAGACAAACTTTCCCAATAGAAACAGAGGGATTTCCCTGGAGTGATACCTTAAAGGTGTTTAGTCACAGCATCTTCATTAAGCACAGGTGAGTAGAGTAACTCCACCTTGTAAAGCACTCCAGTTTTCTCCCAAGGGCTTTTCCCTCTTCCTCTGCTCTAACTGGCCTTCCTCCCCCTCTCCTTTGCTGGTAATCAGATGTCAGACTACAAAGCTGCTGGCAGGCGGCTCTCAGCTGCCTCGCTGCACACCGTGCGCACTGGGGATCGTGCTCGTTGTTGTTGTTATTATTATTATTATTATTATTATTATTGTTATTATTGTTATTGTTATTATTATTATAGCATCTAGAGGGCTCAGACATTGTGGCAGGTGTTTTGCAGACATGTAGGAAAATATAAATCCTTCCCCCATGGATGTGCAACCAAAACCAAGTTTCAACAAGTGGGAGGCAAAATTAGAAGGAAGGGCTGGTGGTGGGGATGGGCAGCCAAGGCAACCACTGCTGCTTGCCCTTTGGAGCATTGGATAAGGCTGATAAGTGCACATGTGCTCCATTAAAAAAGTCATTAAGTATTAGAAAATTCTAGGCTTACAATCTTTATTTTTTTTTCAGCTGTACTATTTTGAAAGGCTTTGAAGTCCTGTTTGCTGAAGTCACTTGGGCAACCAAAGTCCCAGTGACTTGCAGGGAGATGGGAGCTCCTGGATCCCTTTCCTGCTGTAAGAAGCAGCATGTTGATTACTCCTTCATCTAAAGATTCCTGAATACTGTGTTTAGGATCAAATGTTTTTGAAATAAGATATGCAAGGGGAGAAGAGAGTAAAGGGTGATGCATCTAAAAAACACCCAAAAAAAACTCATCTCAAAATGTCCATTTATACAGCATTTGTGACTCTTTTCAAAGGTGATGCTGCTAAATACTTCTTACCAGTAAAATGTGAGTTTAAGTGACTCATTTAATGATTTTGATGCTTTAGATTTGTTAACATTTCAGCCCAGCCTGGACAGTCCTATTCTCAGTTTATGTCTTTAAAGGTATTTGTGGGAGACAGCCAGGTTTAGCTGTTTTTGAATGTCTGAGGACAATGTTCATTAACACAGCACCTGCAATCAGCCACCACGTTGTGTCCCTGTGATTCTGCAATGCCAGTGTGCTGGAAATATCTGTCAGTGTCCTGGAGGGATACCAGGAAAGGGTACCCCACACAGGGCTGCAGCTGAACAAGAACCAAGGTACTTCCTAAGCATGAGCTGTACTCTCTTACAGAGATCAAAGTTAATGTGTGGACAGGCAAAAAAACCCCAAAAAAACAAAGAACAAAAAAATCAAACCAGAACAGAAATATCTTTTGAAAAATCACCATTCAGAGTCTACTTTGGATTTTCATTGTCCTGTTTTGAGGAGAGGAAGTGTTTGTGCATGTCCACTTCAAGCACTGGTGCCTGAGACCTGACAGTCAAAGATGCAATGCTGTAAAACCACAGGAAATGGAAAGAAGTTGATCTCAGTAGCTGGGTATTTTTCAGGCGAATGAAAGTATGGCATGAGCGCTTTGCAGAACTGTAATTCTGAAAAAGCTAAACAGCTTTCATTCAGAGGCACTAAATATGAATTTTTAACTTAGTTTTTGCCACCAGTAAAGGCCTGGTGTGCCCCAAGGACAGCGAGCCAGGGGACCAGGAGCAGAGGGAGGAGCACTGGAAAATTTGGCTTCAGTAAATTGTTCCTTAAATTCAATGAGTCATGATTTTTTTTCGATGCATGTGGCTCTCTGTGTATAAACTGCAGCCCAGCCAGAAAAATATCCCTTGGCCATTCGTGAGAGCTAGTAATGGTTTCCTAAGGATTAATTCCTCCTAAAAGATACTGTCTGCATTCCTTTGGAAGATGCCCTCCCACAGGCCCTCTCTTACAGCGCTGCACTAAAAATAGTGCTCAGAGCTTCGTTGCGACAGCTCCGTGTTGCAATTTTTATGGTTAGGTAGGTGAAGTCTCTCTAATTCAGCCAGCTCAATTCACTTAAATTTGCATGATAATGTGGTTAATTATCCATGTATTTCAAATGAATAATGATTTCACAAAAAGATAAGAACAGGGTCCTGTTTTTCTTTCCCTATGTTTAAAAAATGCGCATAGAGTTTGCATAATTAAAGTGTATTTTCTCTGGAGTGGAAATTCATATCTATTGTAGGTTGAAGTGCAAGCTCCTCTGCATGCTGGGATGGCATCCTGGAGCAGATCCATGCACAGAATGACATCCTCCAGCAGATCCATGTGCAGGGATGGCATCCTCCAGCTGATCCATGCACAGAATGGCATTCTCCAGCAGAACCATGTGCAGGGATGACATCCTCCAATGGATCCATGTGCAGGGATGGCATCTTCCAGCTGATCCATGTGCAAGGATGGAGTCCTTCAGGCGCTCACTCAGCAGACCTGACTCACCATGGCTTGCTGCCACCTCAGTGCTGACCAAAGCAAGTTGCTGGGAACGTGAGTCCAGCCCGGGTTAATAATCACTGCAAAAGGCTGTGCAGAAGGAGCTGCCACCCAGCTGCTCAATGGCTTTGCTGTGGGGTGGCAGCAGTGCCTGGGAAGGGCAGCAGCCTGCCCAGAGAGCAGCCCCTTCCTCTTATCTCCATGCAGATAAGGTGGCTGGTGGCAAAGGGCACTTCCTCATGGGCTGCTGCTGTCAGGAAATTTGGTTGGTCTTGCTGGCCCTTTTAGCCCTTGACCTTTCCCTTGGCCCAAGGAAAAATAAGCACTGGGGATATTTTTCCACCCACCTTTCCTTACATCTCTTTTTTTGTGAATTAACTCAGTTTTTCAGAAAATGTAAGGCACTTCCTCTCTTCTCGATGAGAAAAGAAGGATCTTTATTCCATTTTACAAAAGACCTCATAAAATTGGGGTTGTGCCTCTGCTCTTCTGTTGTCTGGCTTGGTCTGAAGCACTCTCCTTGTCCTTTCTCCAAAATCCAGACAAGGCGGCCAAGGGCTGGGAAGCAGTGCCTGTGTGGGAGGTGGGGGTGTGCCTAGTCCAGATGCCAGGTACTTGGTTAATGAGATTAATGACATTGGGGAATTGAAACTACTGCCTTTGAAAGGGAAAGGATCATCTCTGCTGCTCCCTTCACACTGTTGACTTGGTTTGCTCTTGCATGAATGGTTACTCAGCTGGCATGTGGTCGGGGAAAAAGTATTTATTGGCCCTTTGAGATGAGGAAACTCAACATAGTGATAGAAGGAGATTGTGAGGGGGGCCAAGATGCATCCCTTCCCCTGGCAGAGGGAAAGGATGCTCCCACTGGGACCTGAGCAGTGCACAGCACCCCCAATGTACCCGAGACATGTGAAGCTCCAAGTCTGCTAGTGTTTGAACCAATGTTAATTAAAGCATTTTAATGAGGATGTTTTGAGAACTGTGCATTAGTCTGTGCATGCCCTTCGTGAAATATTAAACATCTCTGCCCTTTCAGCAGCGTCCTCCTCCCCAGAAGGTCTTCCTGCAAATGGATTTTGACACTCCTGATAATTTCGGAGCTAAGAAACCCAGAGAAATAACCTTCTACAAAAATCTTAATATGATCTTTGATGTTGCAGTCAAAGGAGCACATGCCAGAAAATGTTTTGCTCTTTTCAGTTCATCCTCTGGTTGTGTCTGTTGTTATTTTACCAGTTCATCCTCTGCTTGTTGTTTGTTATTTATATTTCAGGCGCGACAACAAGCAGCTGATTAACTCATTAGCACGAGCATCAAAGCACAGGGTGAGAGCACCAAATCTGCTTCTGCATCCTCCAGCCACTCCCCACAGCTCAGGGGGTTCTGCAGGGCCTGACTGAGGTACAGAAGCCTTCAATTACTTGTGGACAGCAGTGTGCCCTTTCTCAAGCCCTGTCTCCACACTCAGGGACCATGGCTGTGCTGGAGCATCTCAGGCTCTGTCCAAGGGGACAGCCCAAGCTCCAGGCTCTGTGTTCATCATCTAGCAGGTAGAGGTAGCCCCACAGTGGGGAAAGTCCCCTGTGGAGAGCCACAGCCATGGGACAGTGAGGGAAAATGCTGCATGGTGCTGCTCCAGGCTGAAAGGCCAAGCACACGTGGTGGACAGGTGATACAGAGAGCACACACACAGATTTTGAAAGCTGCTCCTAACTATCAAATTCACCAGAGTTGCAGGAGCAACTGAAATGATAATGTTGACTTTCTCTTGCAGGTTCAGCTCAGGTGGAATTATGCTCAATGCTGTAGTTTGCAGCCAAGTGCTGCTGCCTTGGGTTGAGGTGTTTTCTCCCCTAAGTGATGTGCTCCACAGCAGTGTGGCTGTCACCCTTGAAAAGACCAGCGATGCCCCAGATCTCACTGGTGGAGGGTAAGGTGATCTGCCTGTTACCTGTGCACACCTGCAGCCCTTCAGAAGCAGAGGAGTAGCAAATAGGTTATTGCAGTTATGCTTAAATCTTGCAGACCCAGCTGCCTGTCTTTGCAAGCCCTACAGATATGGCACAGGAGCACAGCAAGGCCATGGCCTCCCAGGAGCCTCCTAGAAGCCCTCCTGTACAGGAGACATCCAAGAGATCACCAACAGGTCCCTATCAGGTACCCAGTGTGTCTCTTTTTTCACACCTCCTTTTCACTCCAACCCTGAGATCACGGCCTCCTGCCCACCCTCCACCTCCAACACACATCTCTGTTTTCACCCCACCGGTTTCTGCCTCCCCCTTGTTTGTACCCCTTGACCAAGTGCCTGGATCCCAGGTGTGTGAAGTAAATGGACCAAGCTGGCTCTGCCTAGGGGCCCCAGCAAATCTCATTCTGGCTTTAAAGCCTCCTAAAACTCTATCACCCATTAGGTGTTAAGTACCCTGCCACAACAACTGTGGTTCACCGGACCACCTTGACCTCCTCCTCTAAGGGAATCACCACAGCCCTGTGGGGCTTGGATGCAGTCCAACACCATCTTGCAGCTACACACAGAGGAAAAGAACAGTCAGTGTTTATTAGCAATACTGAGTTCAGGTCCATTATGCATGGCACAAAGGGAAAAGACCAGGTTTTGCACCTGCAGAGCTAAGAAAAGGGCTCATCAGGTCCTTGTTCTCCTAGAGCACAAATCTTTGCAAGGAGGCTGCTCACACTGGCAGCACTGTGGGATCAAAGCTGATCCTGGAAAACTCATCATAAAGTTGATGGGTCAGTAACGTAACCAATGGCAAAGTGAAGGAAAGGAGCCTTTCAGGATTAAAGCATTTTTACATGGCTCAATCTCCTGAATCCCAGCCCTGGCAGTGGTGCCACCTCTGAGTTCCCAGTTCTCCAGTGACCCCCTCTCCTGCAGCCCAATCAGCCTGTGGTTCATTTTGCACTGAGCAAAAAAAAAATCAAGTGCTGAGACCTTTTATTTTGCACATTTGCAAAGACCAGCGTGCACTTGCACACCCACCACGGGCTCCGTTAGCACCTGAAACCATCTCCTGCCAGGATGCTCCAGGGAAGGAGGAGTAAGGAGGCATAATCCCAAAATGAAGTCATGCAAGGAAATGGTTATGTTTTTTTCCCTTTACATAAGGAGCTGCCACAGTGCTGCTGAGAAATAGATATCCAACAGCCAGCCGCAGGCAGTGTGAGATGACAGATACATGTTTAAATAATGTCTTTATTCCAGTTCAGCTGAAAAAATAATTATTGAATTTGGGTCTTAGGCCAAGAAGTACCTTTGTATCTGAGAGCTCATTGATTAAAACAACTTTGTGCTTTCAGATGGGTTCTAAGAGAGACACTACATTACTCCTCACACAGAGTACTAAAATAATATCTGTATTTGGGAGAACAGAGGAATTTAGAGAGTGACCTCAGTGTTTCTTGAGATTTGAAGAATTTCACCCAGCCTAGAGAAACTTCTACTTTTAAACTCAGGGATTTCTGCTAGAACAGGAAGTTTCTCTTGCATTGTTACCCAGCAAAACGAGCTCTGGATTATATTTAGCTCCATTCATTCAGCACAATGAAAAGTAAGACTCCAGCCAATTTCCTTAGGCAAGTTTATTAATAAGCACTAGTTGTTTGGTGGCTGGTCATTTCTAGGTGGCTGGGGGACATGACATGCAGCACAACCTCCCTTCCTCCTCTGAACAAGGTTCCCAGTGGATTAGACATTTGGAGCACTGTGCTGGGCACCTGTGCAAGCCTGGCAGCCTGAGCATCGTCCCAGGTACAGCTTCCAGCCCTGCCCTGGCCACTCTTGCTTGGCTCAAGCTTCACTGGAGCTTCATCAAGGGCAGTTGAGCAGCTTTTAAGCTTGAGCTAAATAACCTTTCAGGGGCTTCTGACTCAGGCTGGAGGCAGCTGTGTGTGAGAGCACTGTGGCTGCAGCTGCTGAGGTGGAGGCAGCCACGCTCGCTGCAGGTACAGCAATCACAGCAAAGACTGCCAGCACAGGGCAGCACGTGCTGCAGCCACACACGAGTCAGGAGCTCGGCTCAGCCAGTGGCCTGCCCATAAATCCAGGCTTCATCCATTGCTTTCTGTCTATCTAAACACAGATTGCTAGGGGTTTCTCTGCTGAGGGGTAGAAAACAACTTAAGGTGTTTTCAAACACGGTCAAACTTCATGACCCTTAACTTTTCATCTGTGTTGTTTGCTCTCACGTGGTCTCAAAGTATCTCTTGTGTGTTTAGGGTGGGCTGAGCTCAAATTCTGCTTGTGCTCAATTTAGATGATGTGACTTCAAGTTTGGGCTTGCTCTAAAAGAGTGAGGTCCTTACCACCCACCTCCATTCACCATCATCAAGGGGAGAGGTCTGGAGCTCAGTGTGCCTTGAACACTTCCAGTGGTGGGATATACTTCCCTTGAGGTCTCAAGCAAAATTCAGGCTTCATGATGCCTCGGCTTTGCTTGGACAGGAAAAACTAGTTGCTTTCCTCCTGCTGTGGGTGCTGGTGGAGGAATGGGTGGAGGTGATCTCTGTGCTTCTGCAAAAGCAAATACAGCAATCTGTGGCCATCCTCTCTCAGTCTGGAGCTGTGGTAAGGTGCCTTCACAGGCTGCGGGTGCAAGGGATGAGAGGAGCCAGAAAGCAGTATGTGTCAACCACAAACCATTGCTGTTGGGGGTCAAATACAGAGGAAGGAGCATTGCTGGTCTAACTTCTCCCTACAGACTGCAGATGTCCATGTACAAGAAAAACATTTTCTGGTACTCTGGAATTCAAATACCAGTCCTGGGGGCTGATGTTCAGCATGGTCGTGGGTCCTTTACTGGAACAGCTGGGGTGGTTGTTCCTTCAGTGCTCCCCTTGCCTCCCTCAGTGCCCATCACGTCAGCAGTCATGGCACTGAGAATTCCCAAAGCTCAGCAGTTTGCACCTTTCTGCCTCCAAACTCTGGCATCACTGCAAAGCACGTGTTTCAACCCACTCTGGAAGATCTCAGCCAAAAGGACTGCAAATGGACTTAACTTTTCCTAAGGACAGCTGAGACTTTGTGCCATCAGAGCATGGCACCTTCAAAACAGGTACAAAGGAGGTAGGTAAGGCCACCTAAGCCAGTTAAACATATATTAGCAAGTTATAAAAGTAATAAAATGTTAAACCACAGAATTTCTTCAAATTCTAGCCATTTTTATGTGCATGGTTGGCAGTGCTCTGTTATTCCTGCCAAGCACTCAATTAGCACTTGAGTTAATAAGATGTTTTAATGGCTGTTAAATTAATCTCTGACATTAAACAGAAATCTCTGAAATTAAACTCTGACACTGCTTTGCAGTATTTTCCAAAGGAAAGATATTCTTTCAAACCAGTTCCTATGTTGTTCTTGCCACTAATTATTTGTGTTTATTCTCTTTACTACGCTTACTTGATTTCATTTGAAATTAGATGCAATGATAGGGGATGTGATTTGGTATTTTTCTCCAGTGGGCTGAATAGATGAGGATTAGAGCTCCAGAGCTATGAGAAAATGAGTCTTCATAAGCATTTGTTCAAATAGAAATCACAGAGCCTTTTTTAGGACCATCACAGCCCCTTTGATTTGCTCTTCATCAGTGTTCTTGTGAGTTTGTTCACAGAAAACTTTGCCAAAAGTTCAAGTATTGCTAAGAGAGATGAAAACATGCACTAGCCCAGGAATACCTGTAAAAATGTTTGGGTTGACCTGTGCCATGACTGGGTTTTTTGGTGGTCTGACAGTGATTCAGGCTCAAAAACACCCGATATTTTGGGGGTTAGTTCGTCAGTCACTTAAAACATCTAATGTGCTATAAATAAAAGGACAACATCAAGTAAAAGCAATAGGCAATATATCCCCAAACCCCAGAGATTTAGAATTTGTCCTGAAAAATTAAAAAAACAAAAGAAAGCACATAATTTGTAGGCAGTTCACAGCTCTGCCCTGGCTGGGGCACTGAGAATGATGTTTTCCCAACCCAGCTGGGAGTGGGGTTGGTGCGTGGTTGAGTTTTGTAGGTCTTGGTCTGTGATATCTCCCTGGCTTCGTTCAAACTGATGCTTCTGCTGTGAGTGGAATAGCCTAGGGCTGGAGCTGTGCTGAGAGAAATGAAAAGCTTTCATAAAATTATGTCATGTGCTGAATGTGCCAGCCTGTCGTGTAATAATAGCTAAAACTTTCTGTAATTAAAACAAGTAGCTAGTTATGGTGTCTGACTATGATCAAAGCTCTTTTGTCTGCTTTGGCAGTTGGCACATGTGAAAGATTTTGGCTTACATGGAAAATACTGTTGTGGTTTTTCTCTTGGTTTTAAATGGCAAGACACATACATCTTGGATTATCCCTAAACTGAAAGAAAACAGTAACGGGAAACACCAGAATGTGCGTGACGTAAAATGTCTACGATTTCTGGCAGAAGCAGCTCCTGCACAGCCACGGTGCCTTTGGAGTTCTTGACCCATTGCTGTGATGCAAATGGTCAAAATATGTAATTTTATATTTCTGCAGAGATGGGAACAGAGTTCTTGAGAACATTCCCAAACATCCTGCACTGCCTTTTAAAATAAGAATTGCTTTTGCATAACAAATATTTGTCTGAATTGTGACAAACCAGTTGTCTCCCATTCAAGGATTTTTTTTTTATTACTTGATTGTAATTATTTTGAGACGTTTTATGGATAAAAGGTACCTTTCAGTTCATGAGAGAAACCATCATTATTTTTCCATACTCATGTCTGGTATCCGTATTATAAAATAAAGGCCTCGGTGAGTAAATGTAAACTGGTTTTGCTCTCAAATTCCTCTTCATCTTGGAAAAAAAAACCAACCCCCAACTAATCTAATCCAGAATTCCTGTTGCATCTCTGAAAACATCTACTACTGCTTAGAAAGTCTCTGGGAGGATAAATATGAAATAGTTTTACACAAAAAACACATGTGAACTGATTGGCTGAGGAACGCCAGCCAGTAATATAAGGCTTTAAACATTATATTAAGCAACATAACATTGTCTGAGGGATGTGTCCAGCAGAGTATTTCTGAGCATCTGGATTTTTTCATCTCTTCTCCTGAAATTTTAAGATAGGTTTTGTGAAGATTTGCTTCTCTCCCATCATGTGTGTGATCATGTCTTTTTGTGTTTCCTTTAGTTTCAAATTGTGTCCTGTGAACACAGTGGGTACAAGATGAATATTTCCCCAAATCCAGCTGTGTTTGATGTGGATTGTTTTCTTATCTTGGTCATGGCTGACAGAATGGGGTCTGCCTTCAAGTGCCGCTCTGCAAGCAAGTGTACCTAAACCCAGCTGCTTCTGACCTGAGATTTTTCCACCTTTGCTGCTTTTCAGAGGTGACAGGAAACCTTCATTACTTCTTATTTGGACATCTGGCCAGCAAACTGATTTTCAGTCATCTTGGGCCACCTCTGCATCAGAGGGCAGGACTTCACTGTGAAGGTTCAGAGTCCACCTCTTCAGGCTGTGTGGTCCTTGGAGCAGCTCCCACTCCATGGCTGGTTCTTTTGGACCACACTGGAGAGCATGCAGGACCCACTGGTCCCTGGAGATTTAGCCAACTGCTGCCAAATCCTGCTGACCTCTGTGAGGATCTCCAGCAGTTTGTATCCTGATGATGTCCTGTGTTAGTCTGCACCTTCTCTGCTTGTAATCTTGGTTCCATACAGTACTGTCTACAGAATGACCCATTTCCATCTCCTCTTGGGTGAGTGACAACTGCTCTTCTGGAATATGAGGAGGAGATTCTTCACAAGCACAGACAGCCACCCAGGATGCTCATATGAGCATTTCAGTAGCACAAGACCTGTGGTCAGTACAGAAACAAACCTTCAGCTCAGACACACTGAACCACAGCACCGTGAGGGCTGCAGGCAAAGGTGTCATTGACATATCCAGGGCTGTTGCCTCCAGGTGGCTACAGACAGTGTTACCATCATGTGCAATCACAAGCAATGTGCTGTGACATTCCCTCATCCCTGACTGGAAGCTGTTGACCTATGGAGCTTTCCTTTTAGATTAATTTATCCACAGCTCACCTTCAGTGAATGCTTTTAATTGACAACCTGACTGATCCACCTCTCACGGAAGATGAGCACTGACATCTTGTAGACTGGTTTTGGGTTTGAGCTGCAGACACTTAGAAAGAAACATATTTACTGCAGATGGCAATGCAGAAGATTTGAGCCTGCTGTCCTCAAAAAACACATGTCAAAGGCTATGACTGGACTTGGATTTTTGTTCCTGTGCTTGGTATAATTGCCTAAATGTGGCCACCTTGGTCCTACTACCTGGATTTCTGTGCCTGTTTCTAAGAGCTCTGTGGAACGCCACCTCCCTTTGCTGCTTTTCCTGTGCAGAGCTCTGGATCCAGGCTTGTCCCCAGCTCTCATGCCAGCCAGCTCTCACTGTTAGCACATGCTTATTCCTTTCTGCAAAGGAACCTTTCGCCAGGAGCAGGGAGTGACAAGAAACATCTACCTGGCCCTACTCTTGACTTTCAGCTGGTGATCTCACACGCTAAAGGTGAAAGACTTTGTCTCTGCTCTATCTCAGGGTCTGTGTGCAGCCTCAAATGGAGGATGGAGCATTGGTATTTTTACATTCCTCCACTTGAGAATCCATAAACAGTGA
Organism: Notiomystis cincta; assembly: GCA_013398075.1. Lineage (NCBI taxonomy): Eukaryota > Metazoa > Chordata > Aves > Passeriformes > Notiomystidae > Notiomystis > Notiomystis cincta. Next base: position 190,337 of record VZRX01019510.1, read on the forward strand.
TGGATAATATCTCTTTGTCTCTACTACAGGCAAGAAGGAAGGCTCCCTCACCAAAATTCCCATCATACTGGGTGTTTGTCTACTCATTGTGTGAACGTGCATGTTGACTATTCACATACCTCTAACCTTGTTTACCATAACCAGCCTCTTTTTGCATACATCAGGCTTCTGTGGAGCTCTCTTGAGTCCTCAGGGATTCATTCCACTTAATGATAAAACAAAAGATCTGCATTGCTGCTATTGTAGCTTCAAGTGTTTCTCAATACTGTATTGTCTCTCACCAGGACATGGTTAAGTAGGATGGGAACTGTATTCCAAACCAGGCATGAGAAAACTAGATGTAATTTGCATGGCTGCAAAAGGCACAGGAATCCACTGTGTAGTTTATCACCTTCTCAAGCTGAGAAACTCTAGAAGAGAAAAGTTCCCAGAAAACCAAAAGCTAAAATATGTTGCTGTTTTACACCATTTAAATTCTTATCTAGAGTCAGGGTTACAGTTATAGTGGGCAGGACAAGGAAGATGGTCTCTTCTGTGATGGTAACTGGTTTTTTTTCAGATAGTACTTTCTATATTGATTCTTACTTTTCTTGCTGGAATACAGCATATATACTTTTTTTCATTGCTCTTTGCATGTGTGTATAAATGCAGACATATGTTAGTACATACATATGTGTTTATATGTACACACACACACACAAAAGGCCTGGGGGACCTGCCTATGTCTGCACAAATTCCATTTGAATTCTAAAGGCCTCTTCTATTAACTTTAACTTTCAGGGCTGTTTAATGACTGTTTCCCAGCAGAGGAATTATCTCAGCTGCAACTCAAGGCATCAGGGACTGTCAGCACTGTCCTCAGAACTCTTGGGGTTTCATAAAACATTTCTACTTCCAAAGAAAAGAACAGAAAACTCCAAACCTGAAAGACATAAAGAGACAAGATCCTACTGCAGAAAGCACAGTCAGCACTCTAAAACTGAAAAAACTCTTTCTGGAATCAGAAGATTGTCTGGAGATGGGGTGGGCCAGAGCTATGTGCTGTTGTTTGAGGGACAATGATCCAAACATCAAAGGACTCAAGAAGCACTAAGGGCTCCCAGAAAAGGTAAGATATTCAGGTATTTATTGTTTTTCAGAGATGTTTTTATTATTTTCTGGGCTTTCAGAGTATAAAATAAAGGTAGCTTTAGGATGTTGCTCTGCAAAACCTTTGTGCACATAGATCCATCCCACATGAGTTCCCAGGAGGGTGAAACTGGGAGAACCCTGGTCTTGGAAAGGACATTGGCTCAGGTAGAGCTGCTGGTAACATCTACAGCCTGAGATTTAGATGGACCAGCAGTAAAGGACCCAGAAAACAAAGGACTTCTAAAATGAGTTTAAACAAAACCAGATGTACAACATTGGAGGAATAAATATTTAAATAAAAGCTTAATCTTTAAACCTCAGGAGCATACTCCCCTGGCAGTCACAAAACTGAATGCAATATAAAACTCCCAGAATACAATAAGCATGAACAATTCCTGCAGGGAGGGATCCTGAGGTGTTTTGCAAGTGTAAATGGATACAGGGAAGACTAATAATTATCAGTTTGCTGTGAACTGGGGTCTCATCCTCTGGAAATCCCTGCAGAGAAGAATGGAATAGGTTTCCCAGATGAACTTGAAGTACTCCTGGTTTGATATTCTCTTCCTCCTGGGTATTAATGGTCTGGGAATCTTCTACCAGTTTTTCCAGGAAGTCCTTCTTCTACTACACATGTAATTCAATCTCTCCTGCTCCTGAGCTGAGCATGGTGCTACTTGCCTGCAAAATCACTGGGTCCTGAAGGTGGCTCAGCAGGCATTAGTTATACTTCAGGGATTTCTCTTGTAAAATTTGTGATCAAAATACACATACTTTGCCCAGATAATGGGCAAATGATGTGTCAGTGGCACAGGTACCTGTAATGAACATGGTAGCAAATGCTAAGCAGGTGCTGGGGTGTGTGTTACCTCCTTACAGAAAAGCAGAGTGAGGAGGACTGGCCATGTCCTTCCACCTCTGCCTTCCACAGCAGCTGCACTGTGGCATCTCTCCAGCTTCTGGCAAAACAACTCCCACCCAGACAATTGTGAGTATGTTTCATGTGGTCAGAGAGCACTGCAGAGACAGGCCAGAAATTTGGCCTGTTAAGCTAAACCCAACAAATAGGAAATTATCTGCATATAAATATAGTTTATGCTTTTCCACTTGAAAGGAAATCCCCTTATCAGCTCAGTCTCAGTTGAAAACAACCATGGACACTGTGGGCTGAGCCAACTGCCCTTGCTGAGAGGAATGGGTGGCCTGCCCTGGCAACTGAATCCATGGCTTTACAGCCCTTTGGGGAAGGAGTTTTCCCATATTTTGTAAAATAAGTTGCCAGAGAGAAGTGTTGAAGGGCAAAGTGGAGCATGGAAATAGCACATGGCTGTCCTGCTCAGCCTGATACTGGGAACTGATGCAAAAGGAGGGAAGGAGATGTGAGGTTGGAACAGATTTTTTTGGTTAAATGCCATTTTTTTCCCTTTTAAGTAGACTGCTGTCCTGCTGCCACTGAAATCAATGAAAAAGTTGCTATTAAATTTCAAGAAAGTAAGAATCACTACAAACTTTTCCTTGTTGTCTGAATCTTCAAATCTTAGTCCTTCCTCTGTTCTTCCTTTCCATGTATTTTTGTCTCAAAATGCTCTGGGTCAAACTCATGAAGTCCTATACAGCTGAAGACTGTGCAGGTACAGGTGGGATATAAAGCATTTTATTTGTTGAAAAACCCAAACTGAACAAAACTAAACTGACATTCCCTGCTGCACTAGTACAAAGCTATCTTAAAAATGAAAACAAACAAACAACAAAACCTCTGAATCCACTCCAAGGAGTACAGACAGGATGGCATGAAGCCCTGGTTCAGTGCTCAGAAATTCAGCCACACACAGAAGTAGTTCTCTATGTATTCATCAGGAACACAGCCTAAAAATTATCCTAAGTAACTGCCAGGGAATAAATATTTTTCCATGTTATCCAGTGGCCAGAAAAGCGGGGTTTTTACCCAGAAGTGCAGTAACAGCTAATTTAGCAACACACTCTAGTGGTCTCCACACTTGTCTCATGCAGGGCTTGAAATGTAAACTTTCTCTGCAGCCAGCCTGATCCAACGGCAGGGGAACAGCAAGTGGCACCTCTCCCTCCTGGAGCTGTTCTGCACTGCTGAGCCACCTCCTCCTGCCCAAGGCTGGGCTCTCTGCAGGCGGCACAGGCACAGGCACAGGGCAACACTTGCTGCTCAGAGAGCTCCCAGCCCTGCCGGGGCAGTTTTTACCAGCAGCCCTGGTGAGTCCCTCTGCTTTTCTGGGATGACTCTTATCCTTCATAGTGATCCCGAAGACCCTGCACTGGAGCAGTGGAGGAGGGAATGGGACTGGAAGGAAGAATGAGTTGACAGTATGTTCAAGATTCTTTTCAGCCTATGGTGGAGTTATGAGCAGCACCAGTGGATCCTTTCATGAGAGTGGGAGCTGGTTCCCAGCTTCCCAGGATATTCCAGTGGGAGCCACGGCCCAACAGCACCACCTGCCTCAGGCAAGGACCTGCCTCCTGGTAAGAACAAGGTTTGCACGGCGTTCTCAGCATCCCTGGTCGCTTTCAGATCCTTTGGTTTGGGAAAAGCTTTGCTCTCCCACCCCTATCCTGCCCCAACAATCAGAGTTTGTTTTTCCTGGTTGAGGGGGAGCATCCCACCGCATAAGCCCAAAGAAACAATTTTTATATATCTGTTTTCCACTGAAACAGCATCATCTTCCTGATGGCGTGGGGTCAGTTAAAGTTCTCAAGCTGTGTGTGGAGGCTTTCTCCACAGAAGCGGGGGTGTTAACCATGGTGGCATGGCACAGCTCCAGCTCCGCTCGCAAACTCGCCTCTCCCGCGGCTCTGGCAGCCGGGCAGCGCACCCCGCACTGTTTAAACAGCTGCCTCCTTTCATCTGGGAGGTGCCTGCCCTTCAGTCCTGGGAGAGGAGCTCATCTTCTGGATAGTTTGCATAACAATTAACATTTGTCAGCTGAGATCTGCCTGGTGAAAGATCACTATTTACAAGTAGGCGGTGAGTCTTCGGAGGCTGCGATACTTCTTGACCCACACAAAACTAAGCTGAGAGTGGGGAGCCTGAAGGTGGGCTGATTTCACACGGCAGGTTTAAGGAGGAGTTCCTTTTGCATTCAGCTCAGAGGTAGAAAAGCAGAGCTGCCGTGAAAGGGGGGATTCTTTAGCTCTTACAAATTTCATTCAGTTGTTCCAATGAAATAAATACATCCGCCTTAAACAATTGAAAGAGGTATTTACTGCCTGTGGTTTAACAACTGTACTAAGTCAAAGGGACCAGTCAACTAGAGCCTTATAATTCTTTTCTAAAGAGAGGATGAGAGAAAAGAATGAGACGACAATGCAGTATTTATAATAAAGATGAAATGAGTGGAACTCAATGGCGCCAGCAGCCCTGGAGCTCCTGCTGCTTGGGCTAATGCATTTTGCATTAGCACGTCTGGATATCTGGCACTGGAAGGTCCTGAAAATGCTTTCACAAAATAGCAGCATTCTTACAGCAGCAGCATTTCTTCCAAGCACCACCACTGACTGGTGCAGCTGGGATGGGCAGCCCGTGCAGCTGGGTGAATCAGCAGGAAGTTTTCAGGTGACTGAGACCTGTTTTCCACTTGCCTTCCTGCAGCCAGGTTGCTTTTTTACCTGTTCACTTCTGCAGGTTGCACTGTGACTCCCTGACAGGGCACCCCCTCGAGCAGGGGTGGGTGTTAGGGCAGCTGTCCCTGCCTGGGAGCTGGGGGCTCACAAAGGCAGCATCCCTGACTTCTCAAGTCATAGTAGGGGGCTGCTGGGCACATAGACATCATGTTGAACATACAAAATTACATCTGTAAGTAGGTTTGCTCTGCATAGGCTAAATAAATAACATCTGTGTTACAAGAACCCCCATGTGATCTGTATCCCATACTACTCCATTACTCCATCAGCTAATCTTGTATTTGCCTTGGAAGCAATACAAAATCCTCAAAGGAATTAATAGCCAGCAACTGCAGATCACCAGAGCAATTTATTTTTCATTCTTTCCCTCAACAGACTGGAGAGATACGTGTCTCTCTTCTTCCTGAAACCTGGATTTGAAAAGTTCTGTGTGCCTCATCTTCTCATAACCCCCCAGAACAACAGCAGTAAGGAGCAAAGCACAGCAGCACCTCAGGACAAACTCTGGGACAAGTGGAAAGACCACCTGGGTGTAATGTTGTAAGAAGCAGGTAGCAAATGGTACCTTCTTTTTATGACCATTATGTTAGAAAGGGAAAATTCAGCACTTCAGGGTTTTCTTTAGGTTTTTGACATATATAAATGATTTCTTCTTCTAAGAAATAAGTGATACCAGAATGTATTCAATAATTCTTAAAATATGGACCTTGGCTATTTGTTTTCTTTCTGTCTAAGCCTCTCTTACATGAATTTACCTCTGCACAGAAGCAGCACAGAAGTCTGTGGGGAAAAAGAAAATGGTGCTAGAGGCTGCCAAAAAGTGTGGGAACAAGTCAATGATGAGTGAGGTAGGTAGAAGGAAATGAATTTATGAAGCTGTTGTTCTGATTTCTCTATGCTTGGATCCAGCTAAGAACAGGACTTCTTTCCAAAAATACAGCTGCTCTCAGCCTCTGACCCCTAAATGTTGGAGCAGCAGGGCTGGGGCAGCAGCTACAAGCCCTGGCACCTTGGTCCCAGCACCAAACCTTGTGTTCATGGACAAATTACTTTTGACTTGACTTTTCAGCAACATCTTTTGCATTCAGTAGGACGAGTTGGTGTTGAACTCTACAAAATCTGCTCTTAATATCTTGACCTCCTCTATGGGAAATACTCCTGAGAGCCATGGGGTGTTGTTCAGTTATCACAGCACGGTGCCCAGAACTTGTCTGGCAGTGCTAAGTCCAAGCCAGGCTGCTTTTCACTGCCAACCTGCTCACACACCATGGTGACTTCACCCAAACTGGAGGGTGAAAGGAAACCAACACCTACCTACCTTCTAAGACAGCCTTGATTAGAGTGTCTTGCAATGAGTCACTGAAACCAAGGCAGGCAGAGACTTTTTGAGAGGAGGACAGCACTCCAGCAGAAGCCAGAGCTGTGGAGGGCAATTAGGAAAAAGACCTTTAAATACCACAGGTGGGCAATAGCTCAACACCAGGAATACAGAGCCAAAGGGTTGCTCTCCAGAGCAGGCAGAGGCCCCAGGTTGTGACTCCCCACATTTAGGCTGTTGAGTCTGGTCAGGATATGGCTTGGATCTGGAGGTGAGGTCTGGACTGAGGTTTTGACTTGACTTGTTGCTATTCAGAAGAGTTCCCTGAGACAAATGTCTTATGCTGAGTAACCTTCCTGTCAGGTTTCCAGTGCATCTTGGAGTCTGGATTGGTGTGCCTGAGGAATGTGAAGTATTTAGCAGCTCAGTCATTTGCTGCTTCCAGGAGGATGTGCTGCTGGCCTTGCTCCACAAGTTCCCTGGGGATGGGCTGAGCTTTAACTTTGCAGAGTGTTTTAGAGAAACACTGGACACCCCAGGGCTGCAGAAAGTGCACGTTGTGGCAGAGTCCTCCTCTTCTTCATACGGAAAAGCCAGAACCTGAAATTGATGCTAAAGGAAGCAGCTCTTGGAGCCAGTTCTGGCTTCTCAGGAAGCAGGAAAGCCCTTCATGTTCCTGCCCTAACACATCCTTGGCTCTACTTTCTAGTGGGATGCATTTTGGCATTTCTTTCAGGCATCAGGGCTTTTTTTACCATCTCCTCATCTCCTGCATTGGTACATCTTTGCCTTTCCAGTGTAACCACTGTCTCAGAGAGTCTGAGCTGCTGCTCAGCTGGGACTGGAGAAGTGGACTGGAGATGTACAGTTTGTGACAGGTAATTCTGATTTATGCCACTTGGTGTTTTCACACAGGGCTTTGAAAGCAGCGTGTCCCAATGCAGCCACATGTATTTTGCTGTCTGCTGCTCTGTGAAGCTTGGAACAGCTTAAGGCTTTGTATGTATCCTCCTCTGCCTGGAGCAGAGTATCCTGCTAATGCTAAAAGGCATTTTGACAACGTGTATTCAGTATTCTTCCTGCAGGGGATCTCAGCAGCAAAACTGTCAGAGTCACTGGCCCAGGCTGAGTAGATATGGCTACAGGCTGTGCTGAGGGAGCTGCATTTTCCCACCTTTGCTTTACTGGGTGAGCTGGGGCAGCTGGTTTTCCTTTTGGGTGGTGCCTGGAGCAGAAGCCTTAGACCTGGGAGTGAAAGGCCTAAGGTGTCACTCTTGCTGTTCCCTCAGCTTGAAGAACAGTAACTCATTGCTTTAGTAAAGAACCAGTCCCAGACAATGCCCTGGCCTCATGGTGGGAGAGCAGGAATGCCAGCAGTGTGCTGGATCTGGCACTGCCCCCAGAAATGGCCCATGTGGATCCCACCTGGGAATGGACGTTGTGCAGGAAGGGAAATGTCGGACATGCAGCTCCCTGGGAGATTAGGGAATCACCCCAGACAGCATTTTGAAGATAGCCTGGAAGAGCAAGAATGGTGGGAACTCTGCATGGCCAAGATCCTGGAATGGGGCAAAAGGAGGGGAAAGGATGGGTGCAAGATGACTCGATGCTCCTGCAAGGAGACCCAGAGTGAGGCTTCTGCATCCCCCTGCTTGCTGTAGAACATGACTGTGAGCAGCTGTACCTCAGGGGCAGGAGGGTGCCACGCTGACTCCAGGCACTGCTGTGCCCTTGGGGGGTTGCCCACTCCATGAAGTGGCTTTGGCAAGGCAGCAGATGCCATGTCCTGAATCCTGAGTGTGGAGGCAGGGACTCTGCCCTCCCAAGCACAATGCATGGGATGGATCCAACCATCAGGGCACACATTCAGCTGTGGATGGGTGCCAGCTGTGAGGGCAGCCCCAGGCAGGGGGTTCCCTGCTTTAGGGTAGGCCACCATTTTACCTGATTTGTCTCCTTCTGTGTTTTTGATGGTTTTGCACATATTTCCATTGTGCTTTGCTTTGCTTTTGCAGTCACATGTTGAAAACAGTCAGAATACATAAAAACAGGAAAGATCTTTAATCTTAGGGTCATGAGAATGACACTTGACCTAGCAAAACTACTCATCCAGTTGCTTTGCTTCTAGTATACTTGTTTTCTTTCTTCAGTACTGACAGTGTTTCAAGCATCTGGATTTCAGCCATGGCTCCTGATATGAAGTTTTAGACAAGTGATCAGTCAAGGTATGTCTTGAGGGGACTATGGTAAACTATACCAGAAAAGCTCAGGACTTGCTCATGATCTCTTTCCATCAATTTCTTCTTTTGTCTTGAAATACATTCAAGAGTCTCTTAAGCAAACTGGTGTGTTTTTGTTCATTGCACAGTTTTCTTCAGCTACTGAATATTAATTCTCCTATCAGGTGAAATAATTGGAATAATGCAAATAGACCCAAATAACAGTTGCAAATTAAATGATGCCAAAGTATTTTACAATAAACAGATCAAGAAAAATACATTCATTTTAACACCTGAATTCTTTGCATAAGCAGAATCATAAGGCAGAAGACCAGAAGGAATGTTAAAAGTTGCAATGACCCTAAATCCTGGGTCATGCAATTTGAGCTCTGCCATTGGAAAACTGTTGCATGTTTTAAAGCATATGCTGTGCTTTAAAAATGACACTGATGACCCTGGAAGAACACTCAGTGGATTGACTTCCCAAAATCATATGGTCAAGTCTGTGTTCAAACTACACCACTTCAGAGCATGACTACAAGGTACAGATGGTCACTTATGGAAGTCCCAAACCTGGGCTGAACTTTGCAGTAGTGCCTATCTGTTACCAATGCTTTCACCAGCACTTACAGGGGGGCTCACCCTTGCACAGCTCTCCCCACTTTGGCAGCAGACCAAGACAGCCTGCATTCAGCATGAACAGGGGATGGCCCTGTCCCACCAAAATCCAAAAGTGCCACTTGGCACCATCAGACCACATGGAGCTTTCCTAAAGCTGCACTGCAGGCGAGGAGCAGAAACCCCTTGTTTCAAACTCCTGCACTATCAGAAAACTTCTAGAGTTTCTCAGGCATTCATCACCCCCCAATCTGTCCAGCTGAGTGAGAGCACCTTGCAGCAGGATCGGGTTTTCCCCGGCACCAGGTACACTGATAACCCTGCCTAATCAGTCGCCGATCTCTGCTCGGTGAAAGCACTGCCTGTGGCATTTCTGCCGAAGCTATTTTTAAATGACAGTGTGATATTTTGTTTTCTTCTGCTCGTTTGTCAATGAAGAACTGGCTGTGCTGTGCGTCTGCTCTGACAAGAAACTTCCAGTTATTTTTCAGCCCGTTCCAGCTGGGATGGAGGCAGGGCTGGAGAAAGTGCTGGCTGCAGGCAGGGTGAGCCCTCCCGGGAGCAGCGACCCTGCGGACCTCTGCCTGTCGGGGTCCCCTGTGTCCAGCTCTGGGAAAAGCCTTCTAGGTTTCTTCTGACTCTAATCCTGATGCTGCTTTAGGCTGGCTTTCACAATTAGGGTTATTTTACATTTAGCTGAGCTGCTACTTACATGAACGTTGGGGTTTGGTTTGGTTTGGTTTTGGTTTTTCTGTCATTTTAGTTGTACTAGGTTTTCAAGGAATTACATTTTTAAGTTTAGGTTCTGAATGGCCTCAGAGCATGAGCATCTAAAAATTGAAATTTAAAACATGTCATGTCCAAACTGGTGGCACTGCATGGACAATTCACATCAAACGGTTTTCCCAAATGGAGATGTAACAGGTTCCACCTCTTCATTGAAGCACCTGGACATCACTGCATGTTTCACAAAGGGCTGCATATTTCACACATCATTTCTCTCAAAAATGCATTACAGACTGGCATTAGCCACTTTCCATCCCTGTCAGTTTCTTTTGGATGAAGGAAATATAAAATTCCTGCTGGAATTTTGCTGATTTCCAAGCCCTCCACCCTTAAGCACTGCTGGATGGCAGTTGTGCCACAGTTGTATACCAGGGTTTTCTAACCCACCAAATTCAGACAAAAATGGCTCACAGAAGATAAAATTCTACTGAGAAATACAGGTTGTCTATGAGTGTGTGGCTATCAGATAAAAACATGCCTAATTAAGTCCTGGAAAATTACATTCACTGGTTTTAAATCCTCTGTTTATTCCTGTGCCCAAGATTTCTGTTTAATCCCAGGATTCATTCCATTGCCTTCCCTTACTTATAACATGTACAACACTGGTTCCCTACAGAGCTAATCCCACAGATTCCATCAAGATTACTGCTCAGGTAATTCGTTCCAATCTAAGAAAAAGTATTTTAACCCAGTTGAGACCAAGTTTTGGGAGGGGAACCAGTGCCTGGGATCAGTCCTCAGAGCAGAACTACATCTTTAGTAAAGTTTGCTGCCCTGATCCAGCAGATCCAGCAGTTGGGCAAGAGGGAGAATTCCATCCTGTAACCTGAGCTATGCCAATTCCCACCAGTTACCAAAACTGGTTTTTACATTGCAGAGTCCAGTAGAACTGGATTGAAACCAGCATGCTTTTTTGTTCCCACTGAGAATCTGACCGATACTATAAAATATCTTGACTTTTCTAGTTGGTAATACAAAAGCCATTGGGAAGACCAGATATAGCCTGATTGGTTAGATTTTAAAGATATGTTGGACCCTAACAATTTCTGCTACCTTTAGTAAGGATCCCTGAGGCAATAGTAACGGAAGCTGTAAAAATATGTCCCTTATTCATCATGGCTTTACGTCAGAAGTTTGCTGCTCTAATCATTAACTAGCCTGCTGCATTATCTATGAAAATTGCTTGGTAATATTTATGAAATGTGACCTTTGTTAATTCAATGTTACGAAGTGTTGGATTCGTTCTGTTTGCAAGTGGAACAGATTTCCAAATCACTCTGCAATTAGTACAGTTTGATCTAACCAGCCTATCTCTGCATGGGGTAGGCTTCTACAGAAACAGCAGGATCGCTGTCAGAAATGAAATGTGTTTTCCGTGCGGCTGAAAGTACGGCTGTGACACCTGCTTGCACTACATCATCTTTGGCAAAGGTGAGTGCTGAATGAATATTCACAATAAGGGAAAACAGTAACCAGACTTAGAAAGATTTTCCTTGTGAGAAATACCTCAATTAATAAAAATAAAAATGTTTGTAGCCAAAAATGATTGCTATGTGCAATTGTGTAAGGGGAAGCCAAAGGAAAACAGGGCAATGTTAGGCTGAAATGGGCATGATTACCCATTCTGCAATGGATGCAGATAAAGGAATTGCAAGAAACAACAGGGAGAGGCAGGAGCCCCATGGAGTCAAGATGCTTTGCTGTGTGATTCTCTAATCCACTCCCAAGGCCACCACTAGGCATGGACAGTAAGTCCTTCCCCATCTAAAACACCCAAAACCACCGAGAATTTCTGATTCTCACGGTCACACAGGACAGCCTGCAATGCCTCAGCCTATGGGGTGTTTCGAAGGAACCAAGTTTCACCAGAGCAACAAATGTGCCGGACAAGCATCACGCAGTGAAGCCATGTGGCACCAGTCAGGAGCAGATCACAGTAATGTGTAATATCTGCAGCATTGATATCGTATTTTTCCATTTCCCGAGCTCCACATGGTCAGTGTCCATTTTCAATACAGGATAACCAATGCTCACTCCAGCTGGGATTGCCTCATGTGACACACCACACTGGGAATAAACTGAGCATCTCCCTGTCCCTGCATTAGTCCCCTGAGCTTGTCCACTAGTGATGTACAAAATTAGGCCTTGGTTTGATGAGCCAAGTTAAACTCTGATGAAATCTCTATGGAGAGGTGTAAAATATACCAGTCTGGCCCTGTGTTTTATTTTCCTCTAGCATGACAGCTGACTGTGCTTTTCTTTGCAGGAAACAAACATCCTCTTGGTTAAAGCAGGGGCTGGAGAGCCACAGAGATATTACCCTCCTGTTCTGCTCCCAGTGTGGAAAGGGAGGCTGGGGCAGATTTGGGACAGGACAGGCAGCAGGTCCTCATTCAGGACAAGGTAGTGCAACTGTCCTGCAGACAGCATGGCTCTACCAGGCCAAGGGTTATGCTCAGGAGGAAGGTGCTCAGATCCTCACAACAGTCCTGCCTTTCAAACTGTTGTTTTAATACATCTTTTCTTATATATGAACTGGTAACCATATTAACCTACAAGACCTGAGTAATTTAATGTCAAAGCAGAAGCACAGGCTGCAGAAAGCTCTGCCTGTGCCCTGCTCCTGTCAGTCCTTCAAGCCTGCAAGCTGCTTGCAAGCCTGGCCAGCAGTGCCTGATGAACCTGCCCTGTCCCTTTGTCCTTGACAATGTGCTGGAGAACAGAAGAGCTGCCGAGGAAACAAATGTGAGTTGCCTGTGAATGACATGGGTTTCTTGGCATCTAGCCGACAATTGTGGCACTCATTGCCAGAACTTACCAGAATCAGGGAACCCTCCTTCCTCCATGTCTCTCTACTGTTTCCCAAGGAAAAAAAGAAAAAAAATACAGACATTTGAACAAGGAAATAGCAAATGAGAAGCTAGAGACCTGTACAGGCTGTTATGATATGGGAATTGGGGAAAAAGGGCTCTCTAAGTAGTGGTACCATGAGCTGCAGCATTCCCTGCTAGCAGCAGTGGGCTCTGACAGGCTGCACTCACCACCAGCCCCCCTGCCCTGCAGGTTCAGATCCTTGGACGCCCTTCCCATTTCCCAAAACTGATACCAAATGCGGGAAAATTTGGAAAGGGTTAAATCATGTGGTCTGAAGCAACTGGCAAGAAGAAGAAGAAGAAGAAGAAGAAGAAGAAGAAGGTTTGAGAGTGAACATGTGAAACCAGGGAGAAGGGGAACAAGCAGCTGCACTGATGGGATGAGCTCAGCCTCTCCAGGTGTCCCAGGAACAGAAATATGTGACAGTCACCGTGAAGGCAATGGGACAGGCAGTGACTGTGGCACTCAGAAATGGGGGGGCAACAGCACAGGCATAGCTGCTCTCTGGCTTCTTGCTGGGGCTCCACTGCATGCACTTACTGCAGTTGCATGTGCCCACAGTGGTGTAGAATGGATGAAGTCCTGGTTATCCCACAGCTCTGAGGCAGGCACAGATCCAGGGAAAGAGGGAGGCTGGGAGAGAAGAAGTGGTCTGGCCAAAAACATGTCTAGAAATCCCCAGGGTCCCACTGGAGAGCAGTGCTAGAGCCAGGTTCCTCCCCACTGAGCTGAGCAAGTTCCTCTCTGCAACAATCAACGCAATGTTTTCTCTTCTCAGAATCATGGATTGCTCCATCAGACAAAAGATTTTCCTCCTGCTGGGTCCTTCCTCAAAGATGGGGCTCTCTTTACCATCCACCGCTGTCCTGTTTCAGCAAAAACACGTGAGTGTGCTGTGAGCACACCCCTCCTCTTTCTAATGTTTATGACATCCCCGTGTGAAATCCCCATTTGGTTTCAGGTCTTCTCTTTGCCTGTTTCTTCCAACCACTTCAGCATTTTTGAGCTTCTGAAAGTTTAGGAGTATCTACGTTTTTGCATAATTAGGAAATTGAAAGCTGTGGTTTATCTACTTGTTTCCTGTGAAACACAAAGGGCTGAGACTGGGGGAGTGTGTGGGTTGGGGTGGGGTGTGTAGATCAGACAGTGTGAGGGTGAGTGTGCAGTATGAGGAGAGATTTTCTGTCGGGTCCACTGGCAGAAAGTGAGGACTGCAGCCACATTTGTGTGTGGAAGTGGACTTCTTGTCTGTGAAAATGACTTCTGGGAAGTTCCCTTCACTTCCAAGGTGATCTGCTGCAGTTTGCTGTCACTGCAGCTCTCGGGCTGCAGTGCAGTGGCCATGGCAGTCCTCCTTTCTCGCCAAGGGGGACTGAAGTGCTGGCCAAGCACCCTCTCCTCCTCACCAACATTAATGACATTTTCTGCTGTGCAAATTCTTTCCCACTTTGGGATGTCTGCCACAGAAGGATTTTGTTGACTAGGAGGTGCTTTGAACAGCTTGACAAGGAAGGGGCACGGTGTGTGAGGGATGGTCTGTCCATGAAGGTACAGCCTGCACTGATGGAGAGTTTGGTGCTCCCCATCCAAGCTGTCCTTTCCCATCCAGCCTCAGCCCTGACGTGGGTTAGGACTGCTGGGCTGGGGGAATACCTCAGGGAGAGCAGGAGGAAGGCATGCTGTGATTCAGCAGTGGTCATTTTTACAACCAGCTTTTCATCTTCCAGAACAAGGCAAAGTTCCCATATGAAAGTGTTTTCAGTTGAATATATCATAAAAAGTAGTAATAGACATTTCAAGATGTAAACAGTAGCTTTTTTTCTCTAGGAAAAAAAAGAGGCAATTACAGCTTTTGCATGTTGTATAGCTGTTTACTAACATGTAACATAACTCTAGGGATCAAAAGTGGGGGAAAGAACCTGGATTAAAGGAAATGTGGTGCTTTTTTTAACTGAAAGTGTTCTCCATAAAACTATTATGCTGAGAGGATGACTAATGTAACCAGTGTGTGTTTTGAAGCGTGTCATTAACACTTTTTATGCTTTCTGAACACACAAAGAGAAACCCCAGGAGAGAATTAATTTACAAATCTGATTAAGCATAGTGCCTAAGTCACAAAAAGCATCATACAATAAATAGTAGACTCCACAGGTAAGCAAAGCTTTAAAAAATAAAACAAACACCCTCTACAAAGAGCCCAGATGTGTGCATTTTGGACAGTTTAATGTGTGTTTGATTAGATGTCAAAGGTACAGACAATGAAAACAGAGGTCACACTGAGGTAATAGTACTGACCTCTTTTTCATACTGCCTGTCTAGTGTAAAACATGTATCTGAATTTGGGAAGCAAAGGCAAGGATGCAAACAGAAGAATGAGACCAAAGATAAGGATTTTCTACCTGATGTCAAAAAAGACTTACAGATACCTTTTGTGTGGTTGTGTCAGCCTTTGCTCATGCACAGCTACAGTGGTTTGTGTCAGTGTTTCAGGACTGAGCAGTACTATTGCTCAGCAAGCAGAGGTTACCTCTCTTCAGGGACTTTCTGAGTTCACAGGAGTTAGGATGCTAATTTAAATAACTTGTGGCTGAAGATCAGGGGTTCTGCAAACTCCAGGCAGACAGTTATTAGAAGATAAAGCTTTAAGTCTCATCAGTGCACCTCTGGATATCACACCTATCTTTTTAAATAGAAGAATATACCACTGGTGATCTTCTCACCCCCTGGGATAACTGCCAATATACTTAGCACTTTTAAACAACCCTCAACATTTCGTTCAAAAACAGAGAGGTGAGAGAGTGACTTGGCATGGGAGTGACTTTCCCAGATGAGGGAGTGAGTGGTGAAATGCCCTGTCCTAATACTGCTGTGTCAGTTGTCTGGTACAGGTCCTACATTCCACCATCCTTAGCACATCTGAAAGGGAGAAAAAAGTAGAAATCCACCCCTGTGTTACCCTGGTCCCAGTAAACAGGAGGACCATTTTGTGGTGAAAGCCCTGAACTGGATGCAAGATATCCAAGTTACTACAAGTATCTCATCCCTCTAGTAATGAGATCCAGGGCTTTTTCTGTGTTTCTGCTTCCCTCTGCATAGGGAAGGTTTATTCATAACAACTTTCTCATACCTTTATCTGTTTTCTCTGTGCTGACTGTAAGGTCTTCACATTAAGCAAACCTCTCTTGCTATGTGTAGATCATCTAATCTCCTGTAGGTACCAAGAGAGCAGCAAGAATGAAGAAGGGGTGAAGAGCTGCCAGTGTCCTGAAAAGACAGAAAAAGGAGAATCCATTAAGTAATGCCCTGAAACTTCTTTTCTGTGGGCTGATAAAGCACACATTCACTTACACAATGCAGACGCTGTCAGTGAAGCAGGAAGTCGTGTCCCCAGTGTTGAGACTCTGTGCTGTAACTGCAGGGAGTCCAACACCTTGGACGGGGCTCAGGCAGAGAATCTGTGTCACACGAAAGGAGAGGGATGGGAACAGCGGGAAACCATCAAAGGAAGGCGAACAAAAACAGGACAGAAGGGATCAGAGACATAGAGCCAAGTACAAGGCAAAAAACAGACCTGGAGAAAGCTGGAGAGAAAACAAATAAACCAAGTAAGTTAAATTCTCCATCCTGCCTCCCATTTTCTTCCATCTCTCTAGCACCTTGTTACTGAAATTTTCTCTCAGTGCTAAAATCAACACAAAGGACGTGGCACTCTACATGACACTTGAAGGGTAAACACCTGCCTGAGGCTAAATCATAGAATCATAGAATATCCTGAGTTGGGAGGGGCCCTCAAGGATCATCAAAGTCCAACTCCTGGGCCTGCACAGGACACCCCAAAAATCACATCATGGGCATGAGAGACGCTTGTTGCACTTTGTCAGGCTTGGTGCAAGTGACCACTTCCATAGGGAGCCTGTTCCAGTGCCCAATCACCTTCTGGGTAGAGAACCTAATATCCAACCTAAACCTCCCCTGACACACCTTCAGGCCATTCCCTCAGGTCCGGTCACTGGACACCCCAGAGAAAAGATCAGTGTCTGCCTCTC
>VZRX01019510.1:216340-262309 GCA_013398075.1 Notiomystis cincta
GGGGGGGACCCGGGCTGCGCCGGCGGCACCGCGCTGGGGGAGCAGCGCTGCTCGGATCTTGGCTTTTTTTAATGTACAACCCCCCAAGCAAAGCAGGAGGGGGCTGTTCGTGCCGCCCCGGATGGGGACGGTGCGTGCGGCAGCGCTCAGGATCCTCTCGCCGCTCCGTGTGTGGCAGTCGGTGATTGTATGGCAGCTCCCCTCCCCCAGCGCAGCGTGACAAGGGTTTGCATGATCCGCCTCGTTTTTAATGTGCGCCCCGATAATCCTCCTAATTTCGACACTTCGGTGTTGTTTGTTTTGGTTTTCCTTCGGTTTACCGAGTTATGTTTTGTTTTTTTTTTTGTCTCGCTTCTTTAAGAGATGCCAGAATAAAATCCAAACAAATCAACCGGAAAAAATTCTGTTCTTTACCCTAGCGTTCCTGCAAAGGAGGAAAAAATTGCATGGAAAAAATATATTGCCACTAATGCTGACTTTGTCCCTAGAAGCAGAACATGGCTATGCATCAGTGTTACCCTTCGATAGTGACTATTCCAGAAAGAAAACAAAGGCAGGCACCATGGCCAGAAAATCCCAGAATAACAGGTAATAGACGCACCGCTTTTTCAGAATGAATCGTCAGCTTTTCCAATGTGTCTAGCTTATGTGCAGTGCATACATTTATGAAAAATAATAACTAATCCAGTGTCTCAGATTTCCCCATCCCGGTAGTCGCCATTTTTCCCCTGGATGGGCTTGGCTCTGTTTTGATCTCTCATATAAACACTGCCACGCGTACACCATCTCCTTAGTACTCACTGCACTTCGGAACCATCCGCCCTCATCGCTCCTTCTGCTCCGCGCTCGCCGACAGCGGCTTCTGCTGCACACCTTAACACCATCATCGCCACCCAGATTTCTCTTTGCATGGCACCTAATTTCCCCCCCGGCATTTATTTATAAACCACGGGCGNGCGGTCGCCCTTCGCCTCTCGGCCGGCGCGGTTTCCTTGTTCCCCCGCGGCCGCTACCTGCGCTGCGATGGCACAGCCGGGCGCTGCTGTGCGCAGGCTCTGCAGCTTTGTTTGCCGCTCGGGCAGCGGCTGTGTACGTGCGGGAGGCTGGCTGTCTTACGGGGACACCGCCGGCCCCTGCCCGCGGGCGAGCCCAGCCCCGGGCTCGGCCCGCTCTGCTCCTCCGGGGCCGCTCCGGAGCGGCCCGCGGCCCGTGCCCTGCTGGGCCTGCTTCGTCCCGGGGCAGCGATGCTCTCCCCGGCGCAGGCTCCGCTCCGCATGGTCATGCTGGATGGTGGCTCCTGTAGAAGAGCCTAAAATGAACTTGCTTTGCACGTGACTTGTTTTCCAAAGGAGCAGGGAGTCTCGGCAGGCCCGCTCTCGCTGCTCCGCCGGGCATCCTGCGGCCGGCTCGCACGGTGCTGGGGAGGTGCCGGGCAGAGGGCCAGGACCTGCTCGTGGGGCACCGGAGGTGCAAACCGAAATCAAAAGCTGACGAAGTCCCTCCTTGAGCAAAACCACGAGCTGCTGAGCGCCCTGTTGGTGCCTGCTGCGGCCGAGCAGTGTGCCTCGAAGATAACTGAGGGGGAGCAAATCATGCCCCCGTGCCCCTGCTCCGAGCAAGGCAACCATTTTGGGGGCTGTTAATTGCAGTACTCCTGCTTTTTTTTTTTTAGTTTTAGTCGTATTCTTTGTCTCCTCATGGAGCATGAGAAGACAGTTCATTTTAAAAGAGAAAGTCATCAGGAGTGGGAGGAGTGTCTTGTGTCCTGAGACACTTTGCTCCTTAAGATTTTTAATTATTTTCATATAAAGTATGCTCACTGCCTTTAAAAAAAATTCAAAACAGATTTTATAGGATTTCCAGCTGTAAATTGCTCTTTGAATTGTACACATTTCTTGTCTGTCTCTTGCATTCAAGAAATCTGTGTTACTTACAGAGCTATTATTCCATCGTTTCCGTTCTTAGGGCTCTTGTCATCCACTGCAAAATAGTTATTTGTCTGAATTGTAAGCTGCTTTCAGGAGTTTTTAGGAGAGGATTTGTAATCTATCAAATACAGCAGAATTAAAAGATTTCTGGTTACAGATTTGCTAGTGTTATTAAGTTGAGGCACACACACATCCACTTGCAGTTAGCTTCCTGCTTTTTTTTTTGTCTGCAGATTTGTATTTATTTACCTGTTTAGCCTTTTGCTCTGGTTCTCACTCTCCAGCAGCAGCAGCCTTCAAAAATGCCACTCTGCAGTGTGCAATGTGTACATTTACTTACACTTTCTTTTCTTCTGGCTGCAGTGATTAGATGAGGGATGGGTCATCTGTGTTGCAGGACAGCACGATGCTTCCAGGGTGGACACTGCCGGGACAGTGGCTGGCTTGGAGCACGGACACCGGGCTCGCTGGCCAGTGTGGGCAGCAGAGGCACATTGCTTTAATGCAGCTCCCTGTTCCTTCAGGACAGAGGGGCAGCAGCAGGGCCCTGTGGGCACCTCTGCATTGTCCTTACAGGCTCTGTACCTGTGTCCAGCAGCCGCTGCTCACGTTTGCCTGCACGCTTAGATTTGCAGGGGAGAAATTACCCCCGCATTTAAATATGCAGTGCAAAATACACGGTGTACACCAGCATCACTGCTTTGTTCCTATTTGGAGCTGAGAGGCTGTAGGGGCTGAGCCCCAGACTAGAGTGGATTTTGGTAACACAGTCAATTCTTCCTAAGCAACTCAAAGATTAACAGAGGGAGACGACTGGCCAAAGTTCAGAGGATCTGGAGTGGTCGTGGGTGATGTGAACCACCAGGCAAAGTGTTTGTCCATACTGTTCCACTTTAACCATTTTCCAGACTCACTGGGTTTGGAGCATCAGATGCAAGGAGGCATCTGATTGCATACAGGGAATTGCATACATGTCTGAAATTCATGCCTTATTATTTCATTGTTTTTCTGGATTAAAAATACATACTTAAGGTTGGAGGAGTAGGAAAGGAGCAGCTAACTGCACATTTCGAATCTGCAGGGGCATTGTTGTTTTCATTATCTATTTTTGTATCCTGCTGCTTGCAGCATCTGATCAGATTAAGAAGTGAGAGATGTATATATGCACATACGTTCTTTTTTCTCATGCTTTATGAGGTATACATATATAAAAGCATGAAAAACATCTCCTTATTCTTGGAAAATCAGAAGAGAGGGGAGGAGGAGAAAAACTGTCAGATGTGAGGAAGCCTGGTGTGCTGTACTCTTCTTTGTTCTGTGTTTCCCCCCCCGTGTGCCTGTGTGTGGGGGAAGAGTGTACCCCGTGCAGCACAGGTGTGCTGGCCAGGCGCCGCAGGCTGGGCAGCAGGCAGGGATGGATTCCAGCTGCCCTGGGCTCCAGCAAGGGCACTGATGGAGCCCTCCTTCCTCTGCTGAGGTGCTGGTGATGTTCATGTAAGAAACTGTCTGATGAGACCTCCATCCCTTGTGGATCCTGGCTCGGCTCTGACCCGCAGGAGAAGGGGCAGGGGGCTGCCGGCCCTTCGGACAGGGTGCTGGGGTCTGGGCTAAAGGCTTGCTGGCCTCTTGACTGCAACTGAGTGGGAAGTAATTTTGGCAGGTTTCGATTCATTGAGGGAAAAAATACCAGCAGAATTATGTTTAATTAACCAAAATCTAGAAGCTTTCTGTCCACTGTAGGAATTTAACAGTTTTCCTTTGTCCACGGTTAGCTTTCAATCAAAATTGAAAGTGGTTGTTAGCAGTTTGTTGATAAACAATATTCTCGGTAGCAATCAGACACAGTTTTTAGCCATTTCTTTTTCACTTGCACATTAAAATGTCTTGGATCTTACGTGTTTTCTTCTCAGTTTCCTGTGATGTGCCCTTTCCCATGTCACACAAACCAAACTGCTTTGTTTTCTTTCTGGTTTGCTGTTCGTACCATGTCCTCAGCTGAGATTCAGACTTGTTTCCCCCCAGTAATTTTGACCAAAATCCTCTGGCAAATGAAACTGGATTCTTGTTTTGCGAAGAGGACAGGAGATTAGAGAAAGCCACAATATTATCTTTTGCAGGGAGGTAAACCTAGGTCACATCTTGTTACAATAATACTTATCAGGTACTTGCCTACGGTATAATAAATGTCTCCGCAGAGCAGTGGCTGTATGTAGTTCCTAAAGCAGGGCCATGCAGTCTAATAATTCTTGTTAAGGTGTACTTAGAATTAAAACAATGCATGAAACAAACAGCTGGTTTTATTGCTGTTGTACCTTGGAAATGTTAATAGCAAATATTCAAAACTCAGGCTTGGTTTTTGCTCCAAAGAAACAGATAGGTGACACGTGTTCGATGTGCCGAGGAGGAATGCGACACAAATCCGAAATTTGGTGACGTTTGCTCACAAGGCAAAGCACTCTGACAGAGGAACATGCAATCCTGCAGATAACTGGGCTTTCTTCTGCCCTGGCTGCAGTGACACTCACCAGGTGTTGGGTACCTTGAGCTGTGTGTGGCTTTGAGGTGTGTGTCTGCCCACGTACAGGGGAGCTCAGGCAGCTGCTTCACCATGGAAGGGTCAGAAATAAGGTAAAATGAAAACCAAAATCGTAGTGTTAGATGCCAGTCTACTGAGGTCACAGTTAAATTTACTTTCAGAGAAAGGAATTGAATGTCGGTGGTGCTGTGTGTTTGGTCTGTTAATTTAGGAGCTGGTTTATTGAAGGAGAGGGAGCAAAATAAATGCCGGTTTATAAATATATCTTCTGTGTCTATTAATTAATTAATATTTTTGCTCATATGTTATATAAATAGACATGTACTTCGTGCTGTGTTCTGGCAAAGGGTTGTATGCAGAAAAAGATGAAAGCGGCATTTGGATTTTCAAATGAAAACAGAGCCTGATGTCCGAATTCCTCTGTTGATGTTGGCTCATGGTGAGGGTGAACCTGTGGCCCGCAGAGCGAGCCCCTTGCTCTCTGCAGATGTTTTTCTGTGCCCACACTAAGCAGCTTAGGGATCGGGGCCTGATTTTTGTTTTATTTTTCCTTAATTTTTTATTTTTTTTTTGTGAGAGGCCAGGAATAAAACACCGCAAAGGAAATTGTGCAGACACAGCTCTTCTGAATTTTCACCTGGATTTCTGAATTCTGTAGATTTCTCAGTTTGCCTTCCTGAAGCTAGGACAGCAACTGATGTCGCCACATTTGGTTTTAAAAGAATGCATTTTAGTCCCAGTATAACGGATTTCACCAACGGGCCTGTCACCCCTGAGGACCTGCAGTAGGTCTGCGATGTTTGGGAGCTGCACTGCTTGTGCAGTTGAGGAAAACAAATTGCCACTGTATTAGAAGCACGTTCAGACCTGGCCACTGCAAACATGTGGCAGCACCAACTTGAATGTGATCCTGGAGCCAGAACTCTGCATCAAGGCTGTGCCAGTGTGCCTGGTTCCCAGATCCCAGCTGAATCTGCAGAACCGGTTAAATTTTGCTATGAGGAGAATGCAAAATTAATTTTTAGTGGATTAATTCCGTACAGGCTGTTTCTTTGACAGGCTGTAAGCAATGTGTCCAGTTTGAAACAAATGGAAAAAACCCCAACAACCCAGGAGCAGTGAATACTAGGCAGGATGTGTGCTTTTATTCAGGTTCATCTGTGCTTTGCAGGGTGAACTGTAGGATTTTCAGGTGCATTCTACAGCAGGTTAGGTATGTGGACAGGGAATTTCCCGGGAGTGAGTCTGGATCCTTTCAGTGAAAAGCTGTGCAGCAGCTGCATTCACACAAGACTGCAGGTGTAAGCTTTGTGCTTTTACACACCTGCACTTCTGGGAGTGGGAACTGGATGCAGACACTTAAGGTGTAGCACCTTGTAAAGCTTCTTGTTCTGTTTGTTCTTACTCTTTTGGCCTGTACAAAAGGTGAAGTGCTGGCAGTGTAGTTCACATGGCTGCACGACCTGAGGTGGATTTGCATCCTGCACATGGGTTGTATAACACCCTGGCAGTCCTGCCTGCACTAGAAAGCCCTGGCACTGCTAAGGTGCTGCCACTGTTTCAAGCACTCGGTGAACTACCCTGCATTGCTCCCTATAGCGCTTTAAAATGCGTTGGCACCTGGTAGAGTATTGGTGAGTCACGGTCTAGACCTGCTCCCATTAACACAGGGCAATAAATGTCAGCAGCACTGGGATAAATCCCTGCTTTTGTCAGGAGCTTCTGGCTTCCTGCTGAGCTGATACCCGATGTGCTGGGGTAAAGGGGTGGGGGAGTAGGAAAGGTGTCTTGATGCTGAAACAGGCCGAGCATCACGCATACAGTGAAATCTCAGTCTGGTGTGCATGTGAGCAGCTCCTGCTGGCTCACCCATAAACTGGCAGCAGTGGACATGGAGGGGCCCTTGCCTTTCCCTTGCCTTTTCTGTGTTAGTCTTGCCATCTCAGTTAGCACCTGTCCAAATCTCTTAGGTTTGTTTGCTGGATGTTGCATCAACCAAAATATCCAACACCTAGAATCCAATACCTAAAGTTCTTGTTTGGGGAAAGGAAGGTGGTGGAGGAGGATGGCTCTAGGGATGTGCTGTGGGAAGTAGCACGGCATCGTGCAGACCGATGGCTGCATTTACTTGGCTCCTCCTTTTACTTCCAAATCTTCTTTTGACAATTTCTTCACAAATAAAATTTGTAGTCAGTGAACTGCTTGGCATTTGTTAAAGGGATAGTAGAGCTGTCTCAGATCAACAGTGTAGTCTGAACACCAGTGTTCATTATCCCTTCCTTCTGAATCTGTGATCTTGAGGATTTCTTTTTGAGTTGGCTTTTTCCCTTTATTTTTATTAGAACCTTATCATTGACACCTTTTTTTTATCATTGCTACCCCCAACTTCCCCGAGCTTTCTGTGGCAATATGAACTCAATAGAGTGAACCTAAGTTAAACACCAGAAGTCTTTCCTCTCTTGAAGCCATTTTTGAAAGGCTCCACAGACCATTTTCCTGAAAATCTCTGTCTCTTTCATACAAATACCTGTATCTTCTTAGTTGTGGCCTACATCTTATCTTTACTAAAGCAATGAAAGACTCCATTTTGAAACAGGGTACTGGGTTGTGTGGAGACCAGTTCTTACGCTTTTTTCCCTCACTTTAGGTTGCATAAACAGCAGGAGATGGATATTCTTACAATATGCTGTGCTGTAGACAGTGAAGGAAATAAGAAACAATCTTCTGAGAGAGGTTCATCTCTTCTGAAAACAAACCCAACCAAAGAAGCCCCTGTCATGCTTTGCCATAGGGTGTTTAACTTGCTCTGTAGATGGAGCAATTCTCAGGTAAATGTCAGGACTCTTGGGTTTGGTTCCTGCCCAGGGCCCGATAGTTGAGGCGTTCGTCAGCCCCCGACACCTCCCGAAATGTGTGGCTGGTGCCACGTTTGCACACTGCAGGCATTGCTGAGGCTTTTGTGTCCCCAAGAGCTCTGCCAAGAGGCACATGGTCACTGCCACTGCGTTGGGCAGCTGGCACACCACGGCTGTGCTGCTGCAGGGCTGCTCTGGCAGGACAGAGCTCAGGAGAACACGGGGTCACCCTTGGTGCACCACAGGTGCCTGCAGGTGTCCTGCAGGCAGGACTGCCTGCTGCTCACTGCATCCTCTCTCAGCACAGCAAAATACTCTGTTGCAGGCTGAATTTCTTGGCCAGTGGTTCCTGTGCTGTCCACGTGTGCTCACCAGAGCTGCTCTGAGGTGGCAGCTCAGAATGGGCCGGTTGGAGTGGCCGTGTTCACCTTTGTGTCTAATTGTCAGAAATGTCAAGGAGTTCATGCTGTAGGGATGAATCCAGGCCAGCCTGTGTTTCCTCTCTCTGGTTCTGAAGTTCCCTACAAACAGTGTCTTTGTGTCTTTGACAGGCCTGTTGAGGGTGTTTGGGGGCAGTGGTTCCCTCCTGAACTTATGTTTTCCATGTGTTTTCATAAACACTGGTGGATTTAGCATAGTCTCTGTCAATTTTTGTGAACATTGGTGTGGAGAAATGATTGTGGAGAAAGTCTGATCTCTGTGTACAGAGTAGAAGATAAAAGCAACATCCTCTTAAGATAGCCAAATTAGTACCTTGCCCTATTAATGTAGCACAGAATATATGTATAATACTTTAGCATTCTTGCATAGGTCAGGAACACTTAAATGGCATTGTAGAAATACACATCTTATTTGATCATGGCTCACTTGATGAAACAAGTGTGAAAAAAATACATAAAGAATTCATAGGCTTTGGAGGAAAAGATGCCAGGTAATGACATAACTGATGTCTTGGTACCAGCATTGAGAAGCTTTCTGGTGATAGTGGATAAGCATCAGTGCTGAACCCTGTACTCATTTCAGTTTTACCTGCAGAGGGGTAGTTCATTGAATTCCTTGCAGGATCAGGAGCTGCACTGGCCTGAGATCAATTGCTCCTGGGTTTGTTCACTGGAAGTTTCTTGCATGAGCTTTGCTTTCTTTTTCCCTCTCTATGGCAGGGTGATGCTCAGCCATCAGTCACACCCAGGTGCAGCATCAGCAGCTCGGGTGTGTGCAGGGAGAGGCAGGACAGCTCGGCACCAAGGCAGCATTTGTGCAGGAAGCCTCCCTGATTCCCCTGGGATGTCTCTGCTCTCTGGAGGGACTGCACTTGC
This sequence comes from Notiomystis cincta, assembly GCA_013398075.1. Lineage (NCBI taxonomy): Eukaryota > Metazoa > Chordata > Aves > Passeriformes > Notiomystidae > Notiomystis > Notiomystis cincta. Next base: position 224,976 of record VZRX01019510.1, read on the forward strand.
CCTCCACAAAGGCACCTCACCCTGCACCCCGTGCCCAGCTGCAGGCTGGGGTTGCAGCAGGCTCCAGCAGAGCTGCTCTGACATCATCTGCCAGCCCTAAAAGCTGCCACCGCCTCTGCATCTTTTGATCCTTACGTGCTGGGCATGTTTTCAGCGGGACAAAACTGAAAGTACGGAAAATCGCTGGGTCTGAAGTGGCGACTGTAACTTCATTTTAGGAATGTTTTTAATCTGAGCTGTGTAAATAAATAAAATGAATATTTTTAGCTGAATCAGTTAAAAAAAAATCCTCCAAGAATTTAGGGCTGCCTTCTAATGCCAAAAAACCCAAGGCATCGGTTGGGGAAGAAAAAAAATCTCTAATCCAAGTAGATTGGAAGAGGATAACATACTGCTGTGGTCAGTACAGGGACTGTGATTTTTTTGGGTTTTATCTTCTGTTTGTAGACGCAGAAGAATTAAGAGGATTCCTCTTTTGTTGCCATTAAGATGTCAACAACAACAGCAGTGATTAGCTGCTGATTTTTCTTTCTGCTTCTCCATGGGCTTGAAAGCTGGCTTTTGGGGTGCTTTTTGCTCTTACCTGTTACCATTTAGATCTTTGAACACTTTGTGCCCCCTCATAATTTTTCTTCACAGATAAAAATCTCGTGGGCTGTTTTTATTACTAACCTGCTCGTTTTTTATGTTCATTTCTGTCTCTGAATGTATTGAACACTAATAAATGCAAATATATTATAATTCCCACCAAACCTACAGTTTACTCATGGAAATTAAGTTGATACCCTGAAGAATCTAAAAGTGAACCAATTTAATAGAAAAGCTGTTTCATAATCCATGTTAAATACGTATTTTAGAGAACTCTTTTGCCACTTATGCAGGCATTGGCTTTTAAATATTCTAAATCTTGGTTTATTTATCCTTTTCTCTAATATTTCTTTTCTCTTTTTAATAGGTCATCACACAACGAACTAGAAAAACATAGGTAAGTCTTGAAAAAAAGCTAATTAAAAGATGTATGGCTGACATTTGAGTTACTGTATTTATTGAAGAACATTTTGTTGAAATTTTTTGATTCTGCACTGAGTAATTTATTAAGTTGGGTTTGGGTTTTTTTTTATCAACTAAAATCTATAGATATAGTATTATTTGGCTTTTATTTTTTCCCCTGTTGTTTGGTATGCTCTTTTTGAAATATCCCTAATAATTAGCTGCGGACTGATTAATGCTGTAACTGGTTAACCGAATTGTTACTAACAAAGGATCTGATTGCAGCAACTGTTTGCTAGAGGTGTTAAATGCTATTAAGTACAAAGTATTTTTGTGACTGAGGTGAATGATTTTCAGGAACAATGTGTCACACGGGTTTATTCTATGTTTCTTTCAAAGTCTGCCTAAAGTGCAGTTAATTTTCACCTTGCCTGTAAGTACCTGCAGGTCCGTTTTTCCCCTCCGCTCGCTTCCTCGCTGCTGTCCTGTCGGGAGAGCTGTGTGCGAGCTGGGAGCGGGCTCCTCCTGAGCCTCCAACCGCGGATGGCCGGGACAGACCCGAGAGCCGCCGAGCTCTCCCGTGCCCCGCTCTGGAGGCAGCGTTCGGCTGCGCTGTGCCGTGCCCGAGCGTGTCCGCGGGCTGGGAAGGCTCCGGCAGCGCGGGGCGCGGGGGGCAGAGCAGAGCGGGCGCCTTTCGGCTCTGCCCTTCAGCTCCAGCCGGGCGCCCGCGCTGCTGCTCGGCCTTTCACTCACCATTCGGGCAGCAGGATGAGCGCCATTCGGGGGGGCTTTTCTTCTTCTTGTGTGCAGCTTGTGGTCCTTTGGGTCTCACGCATCCAGAGCAAGCGAGGGGGGTGTGTGTGGGTATGATTTAAACCTATTTAAAAACTTCTAAATACGTGAAACGTGGTTGATGGCACAACGAGATTGAACTCGTGGGGTTTTTTTTGTGTGCTGTTCTGTGGCTGCAGTTATGTAGCAGCTAGACCATCACTTCCCTTGCATGCTTACATGCTTTCCTGTAGTTTAATTGTAATATGAGTAAACTATAGCTCTGCCTAATAGCCACGTGGTCATCCTAGAGATGAGAGGAACTGGAGAAGGCTCAAGCTCACAAACACAGGCCTGGGCTGTAGAATGCAGTGCCCTGGCTGAGGCAGTGACCTCGACCGGCAGAAGTCCTGCTGACAGAGTCTTCAGGAAAATAACTGCATGTAAAATTCTGTCCTTTGGTCACATTTCTTTTAAAAGACAAAAAAAAAAAAAAAATAATTGGCCCCAACAATGATTCTTTCTCATTCTGTTCCATTTCTTCCTCCCCTCCTGCTTCATCATTATGAATTTACTGTCATCTGCATATTCCTTTTCTTTTTCCTTCAGTTATTTTTCTCTTCTTCCTTCTGCTCTGCCTTAACATGTTTAAGCAGCACAGTAAATGAGGCACAGCAGCATTTGCAGCAGATGTAGGGCCAGAAGGAGAATCTATTAATTGTTCAATCACTGCTCTCACTTGCAGTTCTCTGTTGTATCTTTGTAGTAGCTGGACCATATAGTACTTGCATTGCTACCTTTTCTTTCTCTGCCATCTCAAGGTCAAAATAGGTAAACTGCACAGTATGTCTTGTGATTATACAACTAATGTTTCTAACTGCTGCTGCTTGCTGTGCCTCCTGCAGTTAAACTATACTTGAAGCCAGATTTTTATTATTCCTGGTGAGAACCTGCAAATTAGTGCAAGATCCTTGTATGTGCAAATGGGTGTTCACAAAAGCAGATGAGGTGTGTACAGTTCTAGCTGCCTGATGTATTGGTGTGAAGGACTCCTGCAATTTCTGTTTCTTCTTTTTAACAACCCCCTCCCCCAGCAATGTGGGTGTATGAGCAGATAATACCAATCACAGTGTTTTTCACTGCCTTTTACTAAAATTACATTAAGATCTATCAAGTGTCTTGCACGGTTTAATGGAAGATTCACAGCCGTGGTGTGTCCCTGTAGCAGCTGCTCCCTGCAGCAAAGTCTGTCTTCCCCCTCCAGTGCAGCCCTGCTGGGCCAGCTGGGAAGCACTGGGTGTTGATTTTGGAGGTGTCTCCTTTCCAGGACCAGTGCCTTCGACTCAGCACAGCCATGATGCTGCTCTGGCAGGACACACTGGGTTATCTCACAGGGGCCTGTTGAGGAGGAGGAGAGGAAGGGCCCTGCGTGTCCTCCTCTGTGCCCAGTCCCTCACGTGGTGTCTGAGGGCTGCACTCCGTGCTGGAGGGCAGAGAAATGGCTTCCTCATTTACAGGGCCATTGTGTCCTGCTGAGGGTGGCCAGAGGTGCCATTAACTGGAAGCTGTGGTAGCCATGCACTGTACATGGTGCTGGTTTGGGTTCTGCACTGGTGTTGCACATCAGAGGTTTTATCTCCAGTTCTGATATCCATGGGAATGGCAGTGGTTGACCTCTGTGTATGCTGGCTTGGCCATTTGGCACCACCCCTTTATTTTGCATTTTCTGCTGCTGGGTCTCTTTTCTGTGTGCTCTTGAGGGGGTGCTCAGATGAAGACAAATGAAAGCAGAAACATAATTCCAAGAAAAAAAATCTCATTATATTATAGAATTCAGATTGCAATTATGGTAAAGTGTTTCTCAGTGATTCATACACAAAGGTCCTTTTTCTCTGCTTTAAGTCTCCCTAGAATACCCTGCTAAGAACTTCAGTGTGGGTTTGTTACAGGGAAACTCTGTAAGGACTTACCCCTCTAATGGCAGTCCTGTTTTGGTCCTGTGTGATCAAGGTGTGCATCTTGGAGCCATGAAACAGGAAACTCCCTAAATAAAAAGTAGGAAGGCAAGAAATCTTCTATCCTAGGGACAGCTGAGGTCCTAGAAGATATTTTAGTAATTACAGACAGGTTAGTCAGAGTGGCACTTGGATGTAACTAGTTCCTAATGACAAACATACACATGTATATTCATGTAGGTGTTTTTTGTTGTTTCCAGCCAGACCATTAGGTCTGTAGGCTTTCACAGAGCAATATAAATAGCAAGTAAATTAGCAATCACGACTTTTTGCAAGGAAATTTTTAAATCAACCTGACAGCTGTATAGAGGAATTCAGCTTTCATAGTGTAAAAAACCACCCAAGAATTCATGAGGCACATAAGCTTCTTTAAAAGACACAGCATAATCTCATTTATTTGCATCAGTTTATACTAGTTCTCCATTAGAAGGTCAAAGCCAAGGTGTGTCCCCCTGAAGACTGTGCTGGGATGTCCATGCTGCCCTGTGAAGGCAGGGAGAGCCTGCCCTTGGCTGTTACCTGTGCTCCTCTCCCCCAGCCTGTGCAGGGCTGTGTGAGGAAGAGACACCTCCTGTCAAAGCTCTGACTGAGCCCTGACTGAGGATACTGAGATCAACCCATCAGGACTTCTTTGGTGTCACTCAGTCAGTCCTGCCTGGCCATGAGGAGCTCTGCTGCAGGAGGGCTTCAAGGCCTTGCCCTTTCTCTGGCAAAGTCTTTGGAAAGAGCTTGTGAAACTGGATGATTTTAAAGAACAACATTTAAGAATTAGTGAGGAAATGAATAGGTGTACCTCGAAATCAGCAAGACATGTGCTGCTGTCCCCAGACTGGCACCATATGAGCTGAAGAAGTGCTGTGTGACCCTGGTATAGCTTGAGCTAGGTCCCAGGTCCCCAGGCTTAAATTTGACAAAAGCTGGTGAGCTGAGCCAGATGGAGGTAAAAATCAGGCATTGCTGTTCAAGCTGAGATTGCTATGGAGTTGGCCTGGATTAACTGAGTGAGATAACACTGAACTTTTAGAAGTGGAAGATCAGAATGGGGAATGCATGAAACACAGTGATTTGCAAAACCTTAAAAGATGGGGAAAACCCCAAACCTTTCTTTCCTCCCTTTGGAGCTTAATGTATGTGTTGTGTAGACTGCTGGCTGGGGGAGACTGAAGGTGTTCCCATGTGCACAGAAGGTAATACTGATGTGAGTTATGTGCAGTCCTTAAATCTAAAATCTTGCCAGAACCAAGTTTCTATATTGCATCACCATGTGTATGAATGGATACCTCTACAGAAACATAGGCTTTGAAGAGCAGTATATATTTTGATGGGAGCATTAGGATGTACAACATTAGCTGATAGAGCAAATAGAGCAAGTGCCTCTGAAGTTAAGTTCTGATAGGTGGTTTTCTCATGGAGGAATTGCACATTCAAGAGCACAGTTAAATTCATTGGTACATCAGTTTCACCCACCAGAGTTGCTTAAAGTTTATACAAGCTGAGAGAATGCCTAGATGGATATCTTGAAACCCTCTCTGTGGCTCTTCATGCTAGTAAACTGTAGGGTTAATGAAAAGCATGTAATTGCCAGTTGGTGATGAACTTGGAAGTTTTGAAACAGAACTGAAAGGTCGTTGAAATAATAGCATACCAAAACAATGCTTAATGTTTATTTTTATTATGGGCTGCCTTTTCAAAATCACAAATTACCATTGTGGTTGGCGCTGTTATGCAGTATAAAGTTGTGACTGCATTGATCCATCACGTTGAATGGTGCCACCACTAACTGAGGAAACCCCTGAACTGGTGCTGGAGGTAAAGTCTTTCCAGGGAAGGATCACCCAGTGTCTGACTGCTGTGCTTCCATCAGGAATTCAACCCAGCCCTGGTTGCACACTGGTGCTCCTGGGTCCTGCTTCCTGCCAGCACAGCAGGAGGGGAGAAGCTTCCTCCCTTGGCCAGGTCACCTTCCTGAGGCAGCTCACTGTCACAGGCACACCCCACAGGGAGAGGGTGGGATGGCTTCTTTTGAGTGACAGCGTTAATTTACAGTGTTAATTTACAGTACAGAGCAGTTACAGTTCACTTCTCTGTCAGTTTAATGTTTTTCCTAAGCATCCAGTTTTGGCTGCTGTTGCCTGGAAAGGGTTGTGCTGGATGGGTCTTACTGACCTGGGAAAGATCTCATTGTTATAATGGGTCTATAAAAATTGCTGCCATTTCTAGGGTCTGTCCAGATTATACATAAACCATCCAGATAATGTGGCTGCTACATTAGTGGTGGGAACCACGTCGTCTTGCTAGTGGAATCTAACCTCTGCACTAGGTCTTTCTTCTGGTTTTCTCATCAAGACAAGAACTTCTTTTACACCACCTGCTTGGTGTGAAGTGGTTTATTGCAATTCCAGTGAATTGCAATAAACATACCTTTGCAGTGCTTAAAGCAAGGTAATGTCTTAGGAGCGTGATTGGCCTTTTATGAGCTGACAGCCACTGTGGTTTGGGCATCTGCTCCCCCTCCCCAGCTGTGACTGCTTCTCTGAGGGTGCCAGCTGTAGTGGGCAGGTGATGTGTTGCTTCAGCCAGTGCAAGGCTGAATCTCAGCTTAAAGCCCCTCCTGCCAGGCATTTGCCTCTTAATCTCTGTAATTTTTTTTTTTTTTTCTGCAGCTTGTATAGTAAAGTCTATAAAGAACTGGACTTGCAGAACTGGAGATTTAATCCTGTGCTTTTGCTAAAGCGACCCATGTTTCTGAGTCTGACAGATCTGTGGAATTAAAGAAATTGTAAGGTTTAAAACTTTGCACTGAAATGCTGTTCTTTCCTCATTGTTTCCCCATCTCTGGGCAGTCAGCAGGTGTCTGGACCTGTGACTTGTCCTGCAGTACCTGCTGCAATAGCTACTGTCAATACTTATGCACTCACCTGCTGTCTTTTCAGTGCACAGAGCAGCTCACCTGATTATGCACCCCCAACAATTGTGTCTTCCTACCTACACTGATAGTTTGGAAAGGAGGGATATATATTAAGCAGACAAAGCTTGAAAATTAATCTGCTCAAGAAGTTAATATTAAGGTATCAGAGATGTACACATACTCATGCTTTGGACAAAGCTTTATTTTGCAATGAAAGATAGGACTAAAATACAGTTTGGACTCAACTGTAATGTCCTTTTTCCTGCTGAAGTCAGCTTTAGATTGTGGAGCCCTGGGTCTGGGCTCCAGAAAGCCCTGTGCTTCTGGCCAGCCAAGCAGCCAGCAGGGAGCAGATGGGTGAGAAACCAAGTGCATGCGTTTTTTTCCACTTGAATTTGTTCATCCCTCTCTTCAAACATAAGTCAATTGTGTGTCAGCCTCTAATGGACTATGTAGAAGGGGGTTTATGTTTTCAGCATCTGCTGATTGACCTGGCTAGTTCTCATCCAGCATGGTAGAGAGAGTGGGCTGGACTTGTACAAAGTAGAGATGGGTGGGCCAGACTTTCTGGTACTTTCAGGACAGGTAGGTGCTGATTCCCAGCATACAGGGGAAGAGAGGCCTGATGCTGACTGCTCTCCTGATTGGAGGAGAAAAAAATAAGTTGAATTATGTATTTTTAAAAAGAGGGGTTTTTTTTAAGCTTGCTTAGCTACATCTGGACAAGTGAGCTGGAATTTGATTTTTGTTTTTTTTAAAGCTATTTAGGCAGCTAATGGACTTTAAGAAGCTGGCCTCTGAAATGAGTCTTACATAATGCTATGGGAATCCTTGGCTGAATCCCAGCCAGTCAAGTCTGTGGAAGCCCACAGACCAATATATAGAAGTGGTACCTGCTGTGGTTTGAAGTAGCAAATGTGCCTGAAAGAGCAGTGCAGCTCCAGCTCTTTAAGGCAAGGTTGGCTCTGCACTCAGGATTCACACCAGATCTGCAGGAGGCTGCCTCACTTTCTCCCAAGTGTGTCCTGAGCATTCACGTCCCGGTGTCCCTGCTTGGAGTAGACAAAAAGGAATCAACCTCAGCTGGAGGAGGTGGCTGTGTTCTGTGAGTTGCTTGTCCTGTCCCTCTCCCTTCCTCCATGCCCTGTTGGCATCTGTAGCTCTATTTTTAGCACTCCTTTCCCTGAGTGACTACCCCACTTGGGTATTGGATATGCCATGGCCTGGTCCCAAATGCCAAATGTCTCTTTCTGAATGGAACGGTGTGTACTTCCCTGGTGCAGCTCCTGCTCCTCCCTCATGGTCTCTGTCAGCAGACACTTGTGCGTAGATTTACGGCACAGAATTCCTTTGCAGGTCAAGTAGTTTTTAATCCATGTTTTTTCCCCTTGGTACACTGGCAGACTGTGGGCCTGATTCTGCCTCATGCCCAGGGAATTTCAGTAGGAGCTGTGCCTGCCTTCAGGCTGAGACCTGCATCACATCCAGGCAGCTGCAGAGGATGTAGAAAAGGCTCCAGAAACTGCACTGAGCACGAGCATATAGACAACAGATCATGAATGTGAAAAAGCATAATGCTGTTCCTTCACAGAAGTTTAATTTGGGCCTTGTTTGGAAAAACAAAACCAAAACCAACTCTCCTCCTTCCCCTCCCCCATGCATGGGATCCAGTTAAAAACTGACTCCTCTTGTCCTACAGAACTGTGCAGTCCACAAGAATAGTTAAGATATTCCTTCTACCCACCCCTCCCTATGTTTGGAAGGAGAGAGTTGTTTCAGGACTTCATAGAGTGCTGTCTTTTGAGATGGAAATACATATGCTGAGCATCCTTCTAGACTAGAGCAGAGTGACAGGACTTGTCAAAGGATGCCAATTGGCTAATATTGTTGTTTAATGCTAGTTTATGTTATGCAAGCTTTTTTCTACACAAATTAGTGTGACTAATTCTGTAGCGCGTGGAGATTGGCACAGCCGACACAGAAGAGGTGTGGGCTTGGATGTATGTACATGAGGTCATGTTGCAATGCTTCTAACTTGAAAAACTAATAAATCTAGTTACAGGCTACATGCCCTACATTAAGAAAGCCTTTATTAGATTCTACCTTGTAGCAACAAAGCAGATTTGTGTAACAGTCAAAGACTGCATCTGAAGGTGGTAAAACGCCTGTGAAAGGCTGGAGAAGTAGTGGTGAGTCCTCTTCTCCCAGCTGCCACCTTGGGATTGATGCCTAACAGATTTATCTGCTGTTCTTTCCTTGATGGTTCAATTTGGGTAACTAAGTGAAGATACAAGGTGCTAAATAAGGGGCCTGCCTGGCATGTAATTGCTGCCAGGACTGAGCAGCTCCCATTGAAGTTAGGAATACCATCAGTGTTTGCAAATACCGGCTGCACAGACACTCTGTGTCTTACATAGCACATTAGCTGGTATTTACAAAACATAAAGGTAGCAAACCCTGTAATTCCCCAAGAAAGCTGACTTAATCCCGATTGGTAAGTGCTGTTGTGTTGACTGCTGCAGCGAACAGCATGGGTGGAGCAAATAATTTCTGCTAGGGAAATTTGGGAGCTTGTTGTGTATGTTTGCTAGAAGCAGTTATTGGGTGTAGGTGCTAAGAGGTGTTTTAAATAGACTGTTGGGTGTCTTGGTTCCCACTGCCTGACTTTACATACTCACATGGCAAGTGAATCCAAACTTCTGGCGCTTCCTTCCATTGCCAGATAACCTCAGGACACTGCACTTAAAAAATCTGAGCTGAGTTTTGTGGGGAAGAAAGAAGAAGGAGGGGAGGGGGCAGTTTTGAAAGCTGTTCCATACCTTATCATCCCCATATGGGTAATTTTCAGATTCTGCTCAGCTGCACCTCATCTGGCTCAGAGACAACCAGTTTTGTACTGTTCAATGGGAAGGGAAATAGGATGGAAATTAAATTATAAACAAGGCACTATCTATGCTGTGGCAAGCTAAACTTGGAGGCAGGACTGTCAGGTATCTGCAAGTCTCCACTGTCCCACGATGCCAGATGTTTTCTTTTTTTGGGGGGAGGGGGGCAGAAATAAGTGTTACTCAGCTTTTAATTCACCTGATAGTAAGAGCACCCACTGCAGCCTTGGAAGTGACCATCTTTAATTACAGTCAGTGTATTTAATCCTTCCCCTAAATTTGTTTATACATACACCTCACTGTCTTCTATTCACCTCTAATTACAAGGTTTAAATGAGGGAGTTGGAGACATACAGCAAGACATTTGGGGACATGTATTCTTAATTACTTCAGTGTGATTGCTTTTCTTCTCTTTCTTTGTTGTTCTCACTTGGGGTCTGAACCAGCCTTCAGTTGGCTGGAACTGGCACCCTGCTGTTGTCCCAGGGCACCTCAGCTGTCTCATTGGAGCACATCTCAAGTATCTACATTGGTAAAAGCAACACCCACCACTTCCTTCCCCAAAAAAAGCGAATTCATTTGTGCATGCTCAAGCTTCCATCATTAGCTGCTCCCTCTAAGATGGCCACAAAGCTTTCGTAGGTGCATGTGCTGAGGAAGTAATAACAGAAGCAAAAATGAAAGTAACACATAGCACTAAATAGCCCTTTCTGATAGTTTCCTGATCAGAACTTAAGACTTCCTACCACTGTGAAAGAGCAAGTAATTGTTTAGGTGCTGAACTGGAGACAGAGTTGCCTTAACTCTGATGAGTAAAAACTGTGGTGTAAATTTCTGTTGTTTCTTTTGGTGTCTTGTGCACGTGGGAGCATGGAGTCCTCACAGCATTTGTCAGGCTACTTAAATTGGATACTTGGTATTTGGATATGGAGGTACAATAGACAATAAAACCACAGTCACAGGTATCCAGTATTGCAGATATTAATGCTTCACATTCATTTAAATTGATGCAGGAAAAGGCTGCTTAATTCTGGCTGCCTGCCTTGTGCTCAGTGTGTGACAGCAATGCATGTTTTTAATTTAGCTAAAATAATTCAGCTTGACTTGCCTCTCCTTTAATTTGGCATCATACGGTGGTATTTAAAAAAAAAAAAAGCTTGAACACATTTCTCCCCTCATTTGACATATGTACAAAATAACTAGGTCTATAGGGAGGTTTAAAATTAGGCAGAAAAAGCTCACTAGGCCCAGTACTGTGCTCTCTTGGCTTAGTGCTGTGCTGCAGCTCAACTTCTCTAGGCTTATTTAAGCATTGTAGTCTCCCCCTGGCTTTTTTTTTTTTTTTAAGATCCTTCCTGTTGGCAGCTGTCCTGAGACACGATGTTCTTGCTTAGCATTTTGATGTGGGGAAACAGTCTGATAATTAAAGCCGGTTTCAAGCCATGGGCTGATTTGTAAGCAGTGACTTGCTCTGGGGTGTTGTCAGTCGATAAACGTGTAGCTCGTGTGCACGGAGCTGAGCTGCACCTTGGTCCTTAAGCCCCCTGTGAGAGGGGCATACAACTCCCAGGAGCCACTTCTGGGGGAGACACACTGCACCCTCTCCAGCCACCTGTTGGTGAATGGTTAATTTGTGAAAAATTATCACTGTCATCCTCTGTGTGTAAACCCAGTGCAAACTTGTTGTTGTTACACAGCTTTTCCTTGTTTAAATGAATGTAATTCTCTTTGACCCACTCTCTGCAGTCCTTGACAAATTCCTTACCAGAGTACTGTGGAAGGTGGTGAATGCCATCACACCTATTGCAGGTCTGCAGACTCACACCACAGCTCTGGATGTCTGTGCAAATTTGCCTCGTGGTGCTCCACTGCCGAGGAGGGCCAAAGTGTTACTGCTGTCATGTAAATAAAAGGCTGCACTCCTAACCCATCCTGGGGTTTCCCTGGGCAGCACACGTGAGTACGTGTGTGCCTCCCTGTAACGTCAGGGGGGAATTACAGCTGCTGGATCCTGCAATGGCACGATCTCGTGACGGCACTTTCCTTATCTAATTGGGTCTGACACTATTCTGAGGTAGCAGACAAACTTGAGTCTCCCTGCAGTGTAATCTAAGAAACTTGAGTGCCAGTGAGACAGATGGGTTTGAGAGGTCTAATTTAGGAGGACTAGTAAATTGCAATGTGCGCATTTTAATGTGCGAAACAAATGGGTGGAAGGCGGGCTGAATGAAGTATTAAATAAGTTTATCAGAAGCATGGCTGATGAGTTTTTTGTGGACTCTGTTGTCAGTATGTATGATGGTGTTTCCACCACTCAGGTATTTCTCCACAAGGCACTGTTGTTCATCTGCCTGGGTTAGGTAGGCACTGTGTGATGCTGAGCTCCTGGTACCAGGCGACACCTCCCTCGCTATTGCTTAAAAGCGTTTGAGAGGTAAACGTTAAAGATAATCAGTAGATAGCAGGGCTAAAAATAGAAGACACCTGAAAAAGAAATTCCTTTTCTATAGCTATAAGAATTGTTCTTATTTGTCTGACATTGACTTTGAAGGTTTAAAATACAGAAAACTATTCTTTATAGATGAGCACAACCTAAAGGCTGAAATGCTAAAATATAGGTTGGAATCTCTTTTTTATTCCTTTTTGCAGAAGAAAAGAAATCCATACAAGGACAAAACCATACTGCAATGGGTTTCAGCTGTTTGCATAATGTTTGATTTCTGTTGCCTCAGATTCTTGCAAGGTCAGAGATTTATTGCCTGTGGTCAAAGGATGCAGAATCTCATACATGTAAATTTGTGATGGACACCATCCAGGAAAGACAAATGATATCCAGCTGCCATTACTTTTGCTTGTGATGCTTTTGAGAATTCCTGTATAGCTTGTAAATTCCTGTTGACATTTCCCATGAAGTACATCTCAAATTTCTGTGTGTTGCTGTTAGTTATCACTGAGACGAAGACAATGAAGGGCTTTTAAAACTTCAGTGGCTGTTCTTCAAATAAGAGCAGCTTAAGACAGTGGGATGGCTGAAGCATGGGGGAAACCTTGAAGAAAAGCCTGCCTGCAGGGAGAAGTCTAGAAAAAAACAAGGAGAGGAGATGAGGGCGGTCACATGATGGTCCTGCAGCTCTTAGTACTGCAGAGCCCAAGGCTGTGGTTCCGCAGCGGGTAAAACAGATACCAGTCGGAGCTGCTGGTGTTCCAGCTGCCCTGGAGTCCTTGATGAGGTGGTCCTGCCTGTGCCTTGCCTTGCCCAAGTGCCTCCTGTGCTGCTGGCTTGGTGTGCAGGCAGTTTTGGTACGTGGGTGAGCGTGCACCGTCGTGTGACACATCCCTGTCACACCTCGCACGCCTCTGACAGCTCGTGCTCACTTCGCAGGCAGGAGAGCTCGAGTGGGAGAAGGTTGAGGAGCAGTGCAGCAACAGGCACTAACTGTGCCACAGGGCTTTTATTTCTTGTGCTGGCCACAGTCAGTGGGACTCTGGGAGGCTCGTCAGCCTGTCTGCCTGTGCTGCCGGGTACATTCCTGAAGGGACAGCACTGGGCAGTCTGGCCAGCCACCAGCTGCTGAGGCTCCACTCAGGTCTCTCGTGCTGGCCTCGTCCACCTTGCTTTGCAGGGTCATTCCAGCCCAAAGCAAGCCTCAGGAGCTGCTGTCATTTGCCTGTCTTAGCTGCTGTCCCTGGCTTATGGCAGCACATGGGCATCCATAGCTCACCTTCTGGTGGGAAGCAGAGAAAAAGTGCATCCAAGTGGGCTTGTGGGCATTTTGAGAGGTGAGGAAATGTTGATGTAGCCCAGTGTTTGTAACTAAGGACAGGCAACTGTCACTGCATTCAGCAAGGAGCTACTGGAGGGACGGGTAATGGAGGGAGAGACAAGAACAGCAACCTGGGCAGCAAGGTCTGCCAGGTATTCCCTCTTTGAGGAGTCAGCAGCTTCCCTCTCACAGACCAGCCACTATTCACCTGTCCCCAGTCTGCATCCCAGCCAGCTTTCTGTACTCTGCTGCCAAGAGGCTCAGCTGGCCAAAATTGCATGCATTTGTGGCACTGCAGATCCTTCCATTAACTTATTTGTAGTGAAAGATGCAGGAATAAGTTCTGGTTCCGTGTATATCTTCTAAAATGTGAACAAGTGGCATCTTTTGGAAGGTAAAAAGATAGAGGTCAAATGTGGAGTCTGGACTCAGCAAGTGGGCTGAAGTGGCACTGAGGGAAAGTAAATAAAATGCATTGGAGCTGCTGTAGTGTGCATTTAGATATAGTGAAAAAAGATCTACAATATTTTTCAGAGTGATAAAATGCACAAAACATGGAAATCATGAGCTCTGTTAACAGGCAGCAGAGGTTTTCTTTATTTCCTTAGCATTAGGAACAGCACCAGACATTGCTGAGCACTGTTCACATGAGAACTTGAAGATAAGTCCAGAGCAGCACTGACACTCTGAAAGCTTGTGGTGGTCAGAGGCACTTGCAGCAGTTGTTGTTGTCCCATGTTTGGACACTTCCAAGGTACCCCAAGACCACTTTGCTGCTAAAGTGATGTGGCTGCTTTCATTTTAGCAGAGCAGATGCACACAAGTGTTCAGCATGCTGGAAATGCATATTGAGGATGAAACTCCCAGTTAATACCACAGCAAATAAAGTGGGCAGTTGCACTGATTGTAGGGCTGTTGCATTTAATTCACTAACAATCACTGCAATTAGGCACTTGCCACTCTTCCTGCCTGTTAGTTTCCACCCGGGCTTTGCTGCTGAATTTGGTTGGAAAGGCCCTTTGAGGTGTAAGACACCGGCAGAAAATGCCTCGGATGAATCACAAACTTCAGGATTTTGTTTTTAACATGAAAAAGACCCCCAGCTTACTGCAGAACGCTGGTGTTTGGTTTATCTTCCTTTGGATAATGGAAAGCTAGGAGGTTTGCTGTAAGAGCAAGACTGCATTTTCTGGGTTTGACTCCAAGGCACTCAGCTGTGAGCAAGCTTTTCACACATCTCGTAGCAATCTGCACACTGGGTGCCTTGCTATGGTACAGTGCTTTAATACTAAGAGGTTTTCTTTCCTTTTCACTAAAGCAAATTTGTTGTGTAGTTGAAATAGATTGTGCAGCTCAAGTGTGAGCTAGAGCATCTTTTAGAAAAAAAAAAGTATTTGAGGTATCCTTTGTAGAGGAGAAAGTATTAAAAGTGTTTCTGAGTGAAATAAATCTGAAAGGAACAGGATTTTTTATTGCAGTGGAGGGTTGCTATCTTCCATTATATTTAATGTTTTGCTGGAGATACGCTAAATACTGTCTGGACCATTAATAAATAGGTTTCTTTAGAACCATTTTTATCTGATTGAATTTCTGTGATTTCTTAAGATGGAAGTTTATAAATAATCTCTTTAAATGCCTTTGTAAACAAATGTGTCCTAATTAGTGCAGTCGTCTTTGGTAGCTTATAAACTTCTCGTAGAGCTGTAAATCTGTAATTCCTGACACTTAAATAAAAATGTTAACTTAAAGGTGAGTGAGGCAAATATACTTGAGTACCAGCTTCTCCTAAGCAGAGTTGGGTATATAATTACATGATTACCTGCATAGCCTATGTGGCCATGATATCCAGGACTACACTAAATAATATGAACATTTTAAATTTTCAGTACCATTAAAACACTTTGCAGCAAAATTCTGTCACCGCTTTAGAGTGTGACTGCACAGAGTAAAAAGAGCTGCAGCCCTTAAGAGATGTTGCCTTGCTGTGTCAAGCTCCAGTAAGAAGGGATTGAAGCTGGTATGAGAAGGAAGGCAGAGTTTCTCGCCCTCAGGTTGCCTTGGTGGCAGGTGAACCCTGAAGTCACAGTGGGGAAGTTCTTACTGCTGCATTTCTGCATTTTTAAAAAACTTTGAAATAATTATATGAGTTTATAAGTAATGATGCAGTCTGTGTTCATCCTGACCCAGTGCATGTCACAAAATATCCTGAGCTTCTGTTGGCTGATTCTGCCTAAACCTGAGTGCTCCCTGTATGCAGGTATTTGCATTTCATAAATAAATCTGTGAAGAGTCTTCCTGTAAAAACACAAGTGTCTTACAATTGCAGCTCACTTCTGTATTTTATGCTGAATTTCATGTCTGGCAGGGAGATAAAATCACTTTGCTTTAAGGAGGAAACACAACCATTAGTTCACTGCTGGTATCTCTGACCCAAAGTTGTGGGCTCGGGCCAGACTGTTTTGGTTCATAGTGTACCTGGATAACATTTGACTCCAGAAGTGAATTTTTGGTGCAGAGATTCTTCTCTGACTTTACCCTATGCACATTATTAAGCCAGATTACATAGTCATTATGCAACAATGAAAAATTTAGTAACTGCTCTATATTTAAACCTTTGTGTATTAACTTCATTGTACAGCACCAGGATAGGTTTGAATGTGGAAAACAATGTGAAACATTAGAGAAGGAATCTGAAATTCTTTGGTAACTCTGTCCAGTTTGTAATAATGTGTCTTCTTCTAGATTTATTTCAAATATGTTTCTGTTCTTCGAAGTAAGGGTTTAGTTTTTATTAAGTTTGTACTGAATTTGCCTTGTGGTAAGGTCTGATGCTGTCTGGTTTTCGGACTGAAACAGTTAATGTACAGAAATGACGAGGTTTTAATTTTCCCCTCTCTTTCAGATCTATCTGTTACTCTCACTAGTGTGGCTCATAGTGATTGTATTGCTTGAGTCTGAGCTGTAGTGTCCTTTTCTTTTCAGAACACCAAACAAATATATCTAGCAGCTGGTTTGAGATCTCCTGTTTTAGTGGACTAAAACTGGGATGTCTGGAACACAGACACATGTTCAGCCACACAAGTGATTTTAGCACTAAGGCACTCTACAGAAAGCACACTCAGGGTCTCTTTGTGAGGCCAGCATTGTTTCATGCCTGCCTCAGTGGTGCACTGTGGTGAGAGCCACCATGGGCTGTGCATGTGGAAGCAACAACATCATGTCTAACCCAGCCAACCTCTGCTGGAGCCAGCACAAAGGGAAATTTAGGGCCTGCAGTGTGGGAATATGGACATTTAGTGTTTTTTTGGTCATTTCCTAACCTTCCAGATCCTTGCTGCCCATCAGCTGGAGATGCTGCATGTCTAAGATGCCTCCCAGTATGGCCAGGACAGCTCCACTGCCAGACTGGGCCATCTGCTCGTAGCAGGGAGCAGGTATGGACCAGACAGAACTGTTCTGGGACTTCCCACAGGATGACAAACTGCTGGTAGAGTTGCTCCTTCCTTTCTATAGCCAGCTCTGGGTCAGCAGAGAATGGGTACATGTGAGAGTCATTCTTGTGCTCTGTGGGGGCTGTGGAATGAGGCCTGGAGGATGTGCAAGGTGAATCCTTGCCATGAATTTGACTTTCCTGTAGAGAGTTTTATGCTCTTGCTCACAATTGTTCAGAAACAGATGGGCATGGCCCTTCTGACACTTTGAGCAAGTGACCTCTGGCAGTCAGGAACACGATGCCAGCAGTGGGAACTGTTTGTCTTACGATGCAGCTTCCAGGAAAGGCCCAGCCTGTGCTACTTACCATAAACACGTGGAGGGCTGTTGGAAGCTTGTCTGCAGGGAGTGCAGCTGGGGTGGCAGGATGGACAGGCACACATTTCACAGGAACTCGATGCTGTCACCCTTGCCATGAGTGTCTGTGGCCATTTAATGTCACCAGGGCCTGGCTGGGGCATGCCATGCTGAGGACTGAGCAGCTGATTTGGGATATGGACCTTGCCTTTGCAGCTGGCTTTGTGCAGCTCAGTGGCCTCCAAATAAAGCCTCTAGATTTATACTTGAATGGTTTAGGAAACACACCTTTGCTGCTATCAAAAAACTGTGCAACTACTGCTTGAACAGCTACCTGCTGTCTGGCTGCCTGCAGGCCATTTCTCTCTGCTGTGCTGGACCTGAGAAAGCCCTGGAGAGCCCCTGTGGAAAGGCTGCAGTGGATCAGGTCACTCCACAAACCTACCAGCATTGTGCCAGTCAGAGTGGCACAGGTTTCAGCCATACAGCTGTGGGTGTTTTGCTGGTACATGAATGGGAGCAATCTTGTGAGTCAAATGCTGAAGTGTCACAGGCAATGTTTGATTTACATGTTCATAGGTGTGGATGTGTGTCTGTGAATGTTTATGGCTCTGTCTGGGTAAACCTTTAAGAACCTCCAAGGACTGCCTTTCTGGGCAACCTGTTCTGGTTGTGCACCACTGCCCTAACAAAAAATGTGTTTCCCAGTGTCCATCCTGAACCTCTGAATTCACAGCCATTGCCTCTTGTTGTATTATTTTGCCCTACAGAGAAGTATTTTGTTCCCATTGCAACTGCTTGTCAAGTAGTTGTAGGAATTTCTTGGAGTTGTTGCAGTTCCTTGGAATGAAGATTATCCAGGGTGAACAATGGACTTTCTTGTTTCTTTTTTTTTTTTTTTTCTGCATCTTAGTATTCCGTTTCTTGGTGTGCTGAAATGGATTTGCATCTGGGATTTCATATATGCAGCAAAACTTATTGACCATTATTTAACAGACTCATTTAACACAATTTTGAAATTGATTAGGGTCAAAGATGTTGTATGGCAGTCCTTTCTTTGAGAACTGGTGAACCTGCCTTTCCATAGTTGAACACTGGAGCAAACTGGAGTCTCCAAGGACTAGAGTCAGTGAGAGTCTTCTTGTCATGGTCTCCTGGTGGGTGTCCTTGTTCTATAGGAAAATTCTTAATAACACCTTCTTGCTGCTTTGCCCTTGCATGTTGTGGGCTCCAGGGTTCATTCTGCCATGGGCTCTGAAACCCCTGCCTCTATTGCCCTCATGGCTTAGGTGGATTCAAAGCCAGTTTAAGGCAGTCCCAGCTGGTGGCCTTTGGGTCAGCTGTCAGCAGGTGGCTTTGTCCTTTCTGTGAATGTGAGGAACCACCAGGCAGCTGAGACATGGCCACTGCCCTGCAATGCTGGCCAGCCTGGGCTTACCAAGAGCAAGAGCTGTAACACAGACTCAGAGGACCCTGTTGGGAGCTTGCTTGTGGAGAAACACTGGAGTCTTGAGCACCTGAAACCCCTTTGTCCTCTGGCACAAAGGACAGTGGGATAAATCAGACTGGGCACCATGCACCTCTCCACATGTGGGGCTACACCCAAACCAGAGAGCTGCAGGCTTGATTTGGATTTTGGATGGCATTTTTTAGATCCCTACCTTCCCAGATGAACTCAGTACCAGTGATGAGGGGGATATTTCTGTGCATCCACCTGAGGTGAGGAAAGTGACACTTCTGTCAGCACTGGTGTCTAGGCCTGACACTGCACTGGGGTTGGAAGCTGGAGCAGAGCATAATTACCCAACTTCAACCACATTTCATGCAGAGGGACTGTTACCCCGTTGCTCTGACACCAGGCTTCTCTCTCTTTCTTTCTTTCTTTCTTTCTTTCTTTCTTTCTTTCTTTCTTTCTTTCTTTCTTTCTTTCTTTCTTTCTTTCTTTCTTTCTTTCTTTCTTTCTTTCTTTCTTTCTTTCTTTCTTTCTTTCTTTCTTTCTTTCTTTCTTTCTTTCTTTCTTTCTTTCTGTCTTTCTTTCTTTCTTTCTTTCTTTCTGTCTTTCTTTTTTTAAAATTATTTTTTAGGTGGAATTTAAGGTGTGAGCTGCAAAACACAAAGCAGCTCTGGCTGTGATTACCTCTGTGAGTGCCTTTCCCTCCTCCTGTGGTCACAGGCAGCCGAGGAAAAGCAAAAGCTGTCAGGTCCCTGCAGAAAAAGAGAGAAATTAGTGCTGGCAGAGTCTGTATGAGACAACTTATCTGCTGTGAAGTTTGAGTCCCTTGTTCCTGCTGGTGTGATCTGTTAACCTAACATGCCTGAAATGTTTTCTTACATTCTTACAGTTTTTTCTAAGATGTGCAAGATGAAAAACATGGGGATATTTACTCCAGTACCACAGCGATTGTGGTGGGCTGCTTTTCTGTCTGTGCATTCACAATCTATGCCATCCATTATAGTATATGAATTAGTCACATAAACATGCCTGCATTTATGTAAAGATCTATGTAAAGTTTATGCTTTAAAATCTTAAATGGATTCATAGATGCTGAGTAATTAGATGAAAGAAAAAGTCCTTTTAAGAAAAAAAGAGATGAAGTTAGAGGAGGTCTTTCAGGAAGTGTGTTTATTACATTTACTGCTATCAGTTGGTGTTACTGAAAAAATCTTAAAGCATTTTTGTTACTATTCAGCTCTTTTAATTCTTCTCACTGGTCACTTAAAATACTCTTCTTAGATTCAGTCCCATGTTCCTCATAGCACTTCTGTAAAGTCCTGCTCAGCTGGGCTGGCAGGTGGCATAAAAGAGTCAGTGCTTTAAAAAGGCACACAGCCATGCCCCTGAACCTTGCTGTTATTCCTGTGAACTCCCCAGCTGATGGCAAGGAAGTGCACTAAAGCCTCACTTTCTTCTCCCTCTGGTAAGCAGACTTCCCTCAAATAGCAAGAGGCAGATGAGTTTAGTACCTAGTCTGGTTTCATTAATGTTTTCCAGAATTAATACTAAGTAAATCTCAGATCAACAGTTCTGTATATTTCTTATCAGACTTATAATTGCTCCAAGTATATTGGTGATTCCATTTCAAGGTGTTTACCTCTCTGTTTACTATCTGGCACTATCTCTCCTCTTTTCCTTCCCATGTCCTCCTTCATCTTCAGTCCCCACTTTCTTGTCATCTGCCTAAATACAGTTGCATCCAGGTGGGGCTGAGTGACACAGACAGTTAATTGTGTGTGTGTTCAGAGACCATTTGGAAAACAAAAAGATTATTTGAATTTAGTCTCTGAAGGAAGTTTTTGTATTTAAAACACAAACCCAGCCAGGTAGTTGTTAGAGATTACAGATACAGAAATAAAAATCTGCCTCATTAAGATTTTCTGTATAAATACCAGTAGTCCCTAATTTGGATATTTCACTATTTTAAAGATCAATATCCCAGTTTAAGGTAGTAGCCTCAAGGGATCTGGTGGGGCTATTTTATGAATACCTAGGCCAGTCTTTGTTGGTGTTGTTTAAATAAAAGCATTTAGATGCTTAAGCTCAGAGCCTTTTATTTAAAAACAAACCCCAGGCCTAAACAAAAAGTCTGTCATCAGTTTTCTCTTGTGAATCACATTTTCACCAAAAATCCTTTTTCCCTAAGTGGCTCGAAGAAAAAATTAACAATTTTATAGAAATGCTTTGCAATTTCTTACCTAGTACACTGCTGATTTATAGGCAGACAACTAAATGTGTATGTAGTATTAGTGTTCTATATTAGATTCTGTTTTGCTTAACCATTAATTCTCAGGTTATTTTCACATTGCACCAATCATTCCAATTGCACACGTGTAATTTGTCATTTGGTGCATTAAATCCTCTTCACTGCATTTCAAACCCTGATGCTGGACTGTGTTCTGAACTCATTGTTCAAAAGGAAGTTCATTCTCGACCAGAAGTGTTGAATTCTCTGCAGTGTTTGTTTCCTTCATGCAGCATCAAGCAAATCTGAGAAAGATGATTTTTCACCTCACGCTTGTGAACTGTTTACGGCTCTGAGGGGGACGTCGGCTCCCGGTCATCGCTTTGCCCAGCCTGTGACAGGCTGGCAGAAAGGAGGATAGCAGTTACTCCTGGAAGCACTTCCACATCCATTTCTATCTCTTTGCAGAACCATGTGGATTCCTGTTTGAGGGCTGTGAATTAAAACCAGGAGAGATTTTCTTTAGGATGCATCTGGAAATGCACTCGCACACGGTTCTTTGGTTGGCCACTGCCTTGTTTTGGATAGGTCAAGCAACTGTTTCATGGATTGTTGTATTGCCAGCTGCTTTCTCAAAGACAGTTTGGAAAACATTTGTAGAAATAGTACTTTGTTCCTCCTCTTTTTACTGATAGATTAATGGCAGTAGTACAGGAGAGTGTTGAGAGCAGCAGTAGCAATACTTGCAAGGGAGTACCAGAGAAAGCAGGACCCTGTTGTTGAGGAATATGGCTGGAAGGGTTTTTTCTTGTGTGGTTATAATAAACACTGTGCAGTGAGAGGAAGAATGTCTCCTTCTGCAGGGACTGTGGGTCAGCAGAAGGGAGGAGAAGGAGCATCAGGACCTCCTTTTAAAATACATTGATAAAGCATGGTTGGCAACAGCTCTGAGCTGTGAAGAGGTGCATGGATTCCCTTGGCTTGCATAGCTGGAGTGTGTCCTATTGCAGCAGGAATGGGGAGAGGGGGATCAGGGTCTGCAGCTCTGTCTGTGCCTGCAGAAATCACTGCACTGGAGCAAAATCCCAGGTTTCTTTCCTTACCCAGCCCTAGGTTGGGTGTGCAGCCGTGCCTGGCTGTCTCAGGTCTCTGAGCACACTCCCCTTTGGTTGAGATGGCACTGACCAGGCTGAGCAGACTGCCTTGAGATACAGGTATGGGCCTCCTGTGTGAGTGTGCCAAGCAGCATTACTGCATCTCAAGTGACCTTTCAGTCTGAAACTTTGCCAAAGGGAGGGGAAAGGAAGCCACCGTTGACTGGAGTTGTTCGCAGAGATCCTGCAAACAGATGGTGTTTGCATGTGGGATATTCTGTTCTGTGCAACTCTACTACAACGCTCTTGGTTTTTAATGATTGCAGGCGGGCTAAACTGCGGCTATATTTGGAACAGCTAAAACAGCTTGTGCCTCTCGGGCCGGACAGCACCAGACACACCACTCTAAGCCTGTTGAAAAGAGCTAAGATGCATATCAAGGTAAAAACATTCATTTCTTTCAAGGGAGAATCTTCCAGAATGTGTATCCATAGAGAGAAAACAAATTTTCCACACAAAATCCGTATCCATATGTCCAATCTTCTGGAATTACTGGCCTTTATAACTTTCAGGGATTTCAGTCACAGTGTCAAGGTTTAGTGTTTTGCAATTTAGCATTTCAAATATATAAAACATTGGTTTTCTGATTTCTGCTTAGTTACTAACTAGTGTATTTAATGATTTACACCATAATTTAAAAAAAAATCTGTCAAAGCTGTTCTTTGATTAATGTATTTGTTTTATAAGAACTGAGCAAAGTAGCATTGTACTGCATTGTTCTAAATGTAAAATGCCAGATCCACTCATGATGAAAAAGAATAATGGAATCAAAAAGATCGTATCTATTAGTGAGTCTTATCCCCATAAACATTTTGTTGACCAGATTCTCATTTAAATGAAACAAAAATCTAAATACAATCTCCTGTTAGTTACTGCTTCCCTTGTCACAAGTTTAAAACAGCTTCAAATCTCACCTATGATCCAGCAGCAGTGCAGGTTCTACATTTGCACAGGTAATTCAAAGGAGATTATCCCTCAGGCCTCCTCTCTCCAAAGACACCTTCACTCCCATTTTCACTGTCATCATTTTCAGGGAACAGGGTTATATGCAGAAATAAGACAAAGAGGTATTCAAATGTAAAAGTTAAAGAACAGGTTTCTGCTGCTCTGTCCAGGACTATAATTACTCATCTGGCATTTTTTCAGTGTTACAGAGAAACAGGTCAAGAAAAGTGTCAGACAAAATTGCACACTGCCAGTAATCTTGGAATATTTTGGAGAACAGCCTGCTGATGCACAGCTTTAAGATTTACTGCAGTTACAGAAATGGGTGTGATTCATATGAAGAATTAAAGATTAATTTAAGCAAAACAATTCTTGTGAACAAGTTTACAGAGCTACTTTTTCAGCACTTCTAAGCACATTTACTCCAGCTGGGCAACCCCTGTTTTTACCATTTGAGATTTTGGCCTCTTGTTTATAATTCAGGCTAACATGCATGAAAGGCACTGCATGTGGTTTTTGTCTTGGGCTGCCCCCCTATCATGGGCTTATGCATACAAATTGAAAAACTGTTTTTACAAGTGGCGAGTGTGCGAGATTAGCCCTGCAGTTACCATTTCAGCTGCTGATAAAAAAAGCTGGGAACAGATTCTTTCCAGATCCGCCTTGCACAGCACCAAGTACTCACTTTCTGAAAACCGAGACCGAAGTTTAACTTTCTTTTTAAGATTTTAACTGAACCTGCCCTAACTGGGTGAGCATTTAATTGCTCCCCTTTGTCAGGTCAGCCCCCTCCCCTGCACTGCCAGAGCTTGCCCGTGCCCGGCTGGCATTTCAAACACAGCCATTAGTTCTGAACTTTTCACACACACACCCCCCATATATTGAAATTTGCTCCGAAAGATTGGACGGTTTTGAGTCTCCTGGATATGAATCACTGAGTTCTTTCCTAAAATAGTTGTTAGAGTTCGGGATTGCAGCCAGGAAAATACAGGAAAAGGAAGTCTGATCAATCGGGCACATTTGGTTTGTTGTGTACATGGATGTACCAACCCCTTTTCTTATTATAACACTTTGTATCCACCTATGATAAGTATCTACAGAGTATTGCCTGGGAGGGGGCTTAAAATGAGGTGGAAGAAGGTAGATTTCATTGAGCCAGGAAATTTCTCTGTTCAAAAGAGTCAATTATTTTTTCAAATTTTTTCGAATTTTATTTCAGGCTTGCATTGGAACAGCAAAATCTCTGAAAGAGTTTTGCTTGTGGTTTGCTGTGCAGTGTCCCAGCCTGCTGTCCCCAGAAAGCCAAGCCTGGGTTCATTCAGACAGCAGGGAGGAATCTTCAGCAGCTGGATTCACTCCCTGCACATCCCCTAAATCTCAGTGATCGTGTAAACACAGCTCACAGAGAAAGCTGCTCACTCTTATAAGTGCTTTTACTCCTACAACCTGTAATTTACTGCATCAGTTAGATAACTTTTTTAATAATAAAAGGTGTTTTGATTTGTGTATCCTTCATGCTTTTAATCCCATCATACTCTTAGACTTTTTTCCCTAATTATATAGTCAATTTTTTTAAATGGCTACCAGTGATTTGGAAGAGGGCTCAGTTCAAATACAAAATGATCCTTTATTCCTGTTACTGCATTTGGATCAACATTGCAGCACATTTTACTGGGTGTGAAGTATTCTTTTTACTTGCAAAATTAATACCTGCTTTTATTTTGTCAGAGGGGAGATTTTAGGTAGATATGGGGAAGGATCCTTTCACAGGCTGTTTGCTGAGAAATTAATACCACTGACTTTGTAGGTGATATCACAAAGTTATCATACTTCCTCTGCAGGAGTTCAAGAAAAATAAGGCAAGAATAAAGAGAGTTGTTAGTAAATTCCTCCTTCTATATATAATTAATGCTGCTTATTGTTAATGAAGCTTTTTAAATGCTAAAATTTTCCATGGCCTGCGGCAGGAGGGAGAACGATGGTTCCTTTATGGTGATAGGTGAAATAAGAGACTCATCTAAAGAGGCGTTATGTTCTCACTGGAACCTGAGCTGTGCTCCAGTTATCAAAGGTGACGCTGGTTTCACCTGATAAAATGATTTAAATATTCCCCACAACCCAGGCAACAATAATTTGGTCTTAGACAAGGAATGTCTGCTAGTGGCAAGAGAGTCCCTGAGGGATTTTTTTTTAATCATTACTATTTTTTTCCCCTGTATCCATATATCTCACTGTGAAACAAATTCAGCCTGCTAAAATTTTACTGACCTCTACAGAATGCTAACTAAAAAATCGAACTTCTAAATTCAATTTTAACTTTATGTTAATAAATTAAAATTTTTAAATAACTGTTTAGGAGCAGACCTTAAGTTACTTATGCTTTGACATGGGGACAAACTGCCAGCTGACTGTGTTTCTGTCCCTTTAAGAAATTGGAAGAACAGGACCGAAAAGCTCTGAACATTAAGGAACAATTACAGCGGGAGCACCGCTACCTCAAGCGCAGATTGGAGCAGCTCTCCGTGCAGGGCATGGAGCGAATCCGCACTGACAGCATGGGATCAACAATATCCACTGACTCGGAACAAGGTAACTGAGCCACGCCCTCCCACAGGGGCCCGCAGCAGCAGGAAGGAAAAGGGAAGGAGGGAAACAAGAAAATGTCATTGAGAACTAAAATCAAGCTTTCAACAAAACTATTCCATAATGAAATTTGAAGAGTAAAAAATTACCGTGTCTTTTTCACATTCTTTGAAAAATGGTCTTTTTCCTAATCAGTTTTGAAGCTGTTAATATTGTGTGTATTTTTAGAACTATTTATCCTGCGTGCATTTTTTGACAGTTTTTTAAACAATTACCATTTAATGTTTTTGAATTTTTAGTGGAATTATTGGTAAGGCTGCCATAATATTTTCTGGTGGAAAAAAAAAAATCTTATTTGGCTTAATTCATTTGTGTGAATAAATTAGTTTCACGTCATTTATTGTGAAATTTTTCAAAACATTTTCTGTGCAACGATCACCAGGGCTTCTCTGCATTTTTTTCCCCATTGTCCAGCTTGTCAAGCTGGCTGTTGCCATTTCTTGTTTTCCCCTTTGGAAGTTTTTCTGTGTGGAACACTTGCCCAGGCTGGCTGTTTCAGGGCACAGGGAGGCTGAGTGGTCGGTCTCGGGGCAGTTGCTGGGGACAGGAGGTCACACCCTGGCCAGCCAGCACCTGCATGGTTGGAATTGCTGTGGACAGTGCTGCAGCAGACAGCCTTTGAGGGGCAGCTTTTTTCTAAATCAGTGTCTATGTGCAGGTTGGAACAGTTCTGGGACAGCATTTGGTATTGATGTCATGCAGTATATTTATGTGGCTGAGGACAGAAGGGATTTTAATTCTCAGGTGGATGAGATGATCCTTTCCTCAGGAATTACTGTGCCAATTTTGTTTTATTTTTTTTTAATACTGACTCTGAAGTGTGATTCAGGTTTCACCTGGATGTTGATTGACACAGGCCCATGACTAGTTGCTACAACTTTCTGAAAATGTGCCTTCTTATGTTTTCTTTAGAAGTAGACATTGAAGGAATGGAGTTTACTCCAGGTGAAATGGACAGTATTGGAAGTGCCAGTGATGCTGAAGACCACTACAGTTTGCAGAGCGGTTCGAGTGACGGAGGTTACACACATTCCCGCAGACTGAATGCCAGGCTCTCATAGTGCCTGAGTTACCTGCTCAACTCAGGACCATCTGACTGAAGCACTTATATATGAATATTCCAGAGGTGTCAACTGCCACTCTTCCGGGAAACCCCAACCACAATACTCTGACATGGAGGTTTCTTACCCACGGTTCCCTGCACTGTAACCACAATATTAGATATTGTAAATCATGGGTTTGCTGCAGAGAACTGTGGTTAGGTACAGTTGTGACTTAAAGCTAGCTTGATGTAGCCATCCTGCAAATTAAAGGAAATAAATTATGTCATTCCATTCAAGAAGTATTAAATTCAAACTGTTGGAAGCATGGCGTAAGGGAGTTTGACAGTTTATTTTGATTTTGCAGAAACCATTTTCAAACATGGAAGAATAAATGGAATCTACAATATGTTAGTGATTCAGAGATACAAAAAACCTAAAACTACTTTTTGTGGTATTTTTTCATGGAAAAAACCAAACCCAAAACATTCTGAATGCTGTATAGTAGGCTCCATAGAGTAAATTCTTTCAGCAGTTGTTGTTTGGGTGAAGCAGGCAGATAAATCTTCAAATCTCAGATGATCTTTAGAAAAGGTCATATTTACAAGTCACTACTGTACTTCAAAACGGGGGGAAAGCCAGCTCTAATAATGACTTCATGTGGGATGATCTCAACTTTCCTTTGCTTTTTGTATTCAGTATCCAACCAGCAGCAAATCATTCTATCCATGTTAACGGGAGCAGTAGAAAGCAGCACGGCAGTTTTAACCTGTTACTGTGGAATGGATGACATTTGAAGCATTTCAGTGCTTTTATGGGTTGTTGTTTTCATTTCTTTCTCTGAAGAATACAGAACTCAAGTGATCCAGTTTGTGATAGTTAATCTTTCCTTGCAAGGAAATGAAATCTCTGTTTGCTTGTCTTTTTTTTTCTTTTTTTCTATTTACACATGTCAATACATTTTTATGGAAGGCATGGCTTAAAATTACAGTATTCAGCTAGAAGATAATTAATTTTTTTTCTTTTGCACACTATAATTGCATTTTCTATTCTTAAAAAAGTGCAAAAAAATTAAAATGTATGCTGTAAAACAGCAAAGTTTATTTAGTACTCATCAAGCTGTTCAGAACATATTTACCCAAATTGTAGCAATACTATGAAGATGTATTTTAATACAACTTCTGCTTAGTGAAGTCATTAGAGCTTGGCTTGCCGGGTAAGAAAAAAATGGACCAGTCTTTGCATTATCTGTTTAAAGAAGGTCTTTTAAAAAAATTTTAAAAAAAGAAGAAAAAAAGAGAAAAAAATTGAAAAAAAAAAAAAAAACCACAAAAAAAAAAAAAAGGAAGAAAAAAAGCTATAAACACTTTTAGGGAAGTGATTTTAGCAAGTGTAGTCTATATTTCCTGTAAGAGATTTTGTATTATATTTTCCTAAATGTTCTCATTTACTTGTATAGGGAGGGGAATGGTACAGACCCAGACCAGAGTCTCAGGGACTCTTCACCTTTGTCATATTGTGCCTTGGTGACCATTTATGTATGCCTCTCCTTTTCATTGTTTAAAGGACAACTAAGCTTTGTTTCAAGACCCTCTGTTCAAATGGTCAGTTGTCCACCTTCTTACGGATGAAGCAGAGAGGTGTATTTATATCTTCACCCTCTCACAACTGATTCAGTGTGGCTTTAAGTAAAATCATGAAATTAGGTTTTGGTGCGAGGGTTAATTGTCTTTGTATGAGCCCTCCCTCGGATTCTTCAGCACCCAAATCTATTTTTTGTTAGCTTATAAAGTCAGGGTCTCTGTGAGACCAGCGCTCAGTGGCTTGGGAAACACAAACGTACTCTGTAAGGCTATGGGATGTCCAAGTGTGGTGCCATTTTTAGCATTCGGATACAAGACCTCATGACAGACTGACCATAATGATCAAAAGCAAAGGTTCAGTTGTTCTTTCAACATCTGACATGCGTGTCCTCCCTTTGGCTCTTACAACACGGAGTAGAAATACGAATACATTTTGTGGCAGCTTACAGATCCTTGTTTGCACTCTCGCTTACTGCTTGGAACTTGCCAACAAGGAAACTATACATTTAATTTACATAACCTAAAGGATGGCCACCCCTACTTTGGCTCTGGGGAGGGGCCTAAGGTTATCAACTCTGGCAGCTGAATAAGAAAACAATTAACCTTTTCTGTGATGCAGGTTTTGGTATTATGTTCTATACACCTTGCATATTACTAAAATCCTCATTGTTGGGGAAAGCACACAGCAATATACTCATTGTGTGTAGCTGACAAGCAGCAGAAATTACTAGCTCCTTTGGTGCATATGTAACTAATTTCCAAATCATGGAAAAAAAAAAAAAAGAGTTTACTTTAACACACGACTGTTAACAGGAAAAAAAAAAGAGGCTAGTATATTGTTGCTGTTCATTTATTATATAATGAACACATTCATGGATTGTAAAGTGTTTCCTTTCATGACAAGCAGCTCTTGCACAGAACCTCCTAATGAAAAGAGATTTGAAACTTACAGAAGGAAAAACGAGACTTTAAATTGAACATTATTGTACCTTAGGTCAACCTGAAATTTTCCTTTTAAAGATGAATGTGCTAACTTAATGAGTTCTTCCACGCTGGGTATCCATGGCTTTGTAGATCTTATATTTTCAATAAAAATTACTCGAATAATCTTGAGTGGAAATAAAAAGGGTTTATTTGTTTTTACTTTTTCAGTTATTACAGCTGGGAGCTATTATGCTGGTAAAGAAAAATGACACCATACTGCCTGTGTCATTCTCCCTCAAGTACAGCCCAATTTAAGGTGGAATTTTCAGGCACCCCGGCAGCAGCAACCCCCTTAGAGGCAATGGCACAGCAGTTCCTAGGGTCAGGTCTGGGGGCTGGTCTGTCCCCCCGGCAGAGCTGCAGTCCCGCGGGGACAGTCGGGGCTCGGGCCGTCCTTCAGGTTCTGCTGCTGAGCAGCCAGGGCAGTGTCGCCTGTGGCCACAGCACCTCGGGATGCAAACAGCGTTGCTTTTATTGCTTTTTCTTCTCAGCTGGACACTTGTGTGTGTGCACAAGTGTACCTGTGCCCACAGCGGGACTGCAAAAGGCAAACTTTGCTGCAGGATCAAGTCCTGCCCCCACCTTGGCAGCTCTGCCGTGTTGCCATGACCGCACTTTTAGGAGGAGAGGAGGTGCTACCGCTCAGTTCATCCATTTCCTCTGCAGTTACCACATCGGAAAAGAGGCAGCAGGGACGAGATTACAGGGCTGCTAGGTCTTTTTCTGTGCGGCAGAGGCTCTGGAGAGATGAAGTCATCGCCAAGTGATTTTTCTGGAGACGCGGAGGTTTGGCCTGTTTCCTGGGGGAGCAGAAAGGAAGGGCTTTCCCTCGCAGCACGCAGGTGTCGGAGGATCACGCCTCTTCATTGCTCCTGGATTAGCGCTCCCTCCAGCTCCGTGACTGCACTCTGTCATCACCGGAGGGAGGCACAGAAACACCAGCCTGAAACTGTTCCTTTTTTCTGCACGTTCTCCGCTGCAATTCAGAGGATGAATCCTCCTTCACACCCGTCCTCTCTCTGCCCAGCTTGTACCCTGCCAGGCCCATTGCAGCTGATTTATTTATCTTCTGAAAAGAGCAGGTTTGGCAGTAGAAGCTCTGCAACACGTTATTAACCAGAGACTGGATCCTGTGTTGTCTTCTGCAAAGAACAAACTTGGTTCAGAGCGAGTTTTAGCAGGTTAAAACAGAAATTAAAATCCTCCCAAAAATCCATGAGAAGGACAGTTTGTCATGTGGTATTTATAGATGACTTTCAATCCAAATTTAATAGTTTAAGATCTGGAGTTGAAAAAACTATTTAAAATCTAACACATCTAACTTGATCTAACTTACAGAATTAACACTCTGGCCTTAAATGGTGTTATATTTTTGACATGGCTGAGTATAGGTTCAACTATACCACATGCAGCCTAACAACATTTAATAACAGAAGTAGAAAAGAAGTTACTCTTATTGATCTACAAATCAATTACAGTGATAAAAGCATTTAGAGCCTCTGACTGTACACTTTGCATAACCCATTTCAGTGGATGAACTTAAAATGCCAGAAGAGGAGAACTGGGAAACAGAAAGAGGTGAAGTTGCACGAGCACGGGCTCTGCCTGCAGACCTGCTCTGGGCAGGTACTTCTGCTTTTCCTGGAAGAACTTACAGTCTCTGCTCCTGGACAAGTGATTATTTTACTCTTTCACCAACTTTTTGGCAGACTGGTAATTAGTGGTGAAATTTTTCATTCTTGCAGATCAGCCATGTGGAAAGAAACACATTTTTGAAAAGAACCACACCATCATAGCTTTTAATTAAGCAATATTAATTTTATAGATTTCATTTTATGATGCTGCTGATAAAGGAATGTTTGCAAAACAAATTACTCTTTCATAAATCTGTTAAATTTGTTTTTAAATGGTAGAGGTCAGTGGTTGTGTGAGGTATGAGCCAGTAACAGCGCTGATATTTAATCCATTTACTTACACTTTCCAAAATTGATGGAAGAATAATTGAAACCCTTTAGGAACCCTTTAAGGAAGAGCTGTACTCCCTACAAATACTAATGGGGCAAACACATCAGAAATTAATTTTGCCAGCAATGAAATGAGCCAATTTGCTTAAGTGACTGTCTAAATGCAGTGTTGTTAATTGGTAGCTGTAAAGAAAACATCCAAGTGTGTTCCGTAGCTACCCAGAATTAAAATGCAGGGGATATATGAAACAGAAAAGACCATTTGGTCACCTTGGCTGTTCCCTCTGCCTGAAGGATTGTAAATAAGCCCAGGAAAGATTCCTGGGGAGGCATGGCCAGCCAGAGGCTTGCCTGTTGGCAAAGCAGAGTGCAGGCGCCCCTGTTCAGAACTCCTTTCTTTCATTTTGCACGAGAGGCAAAAACTGTGGTTACCCAGGACTGATGGCATTGGAAGGGTCTGTGCAGTGGGGATGTTTCAGATGAAATTTTGGCGCAGGTGAAGCACTGACTGAGAGCCTTCTG
This sequence comes from Notiomystis cincta, assembly GCA_013398075.1. Taxonomy (NCBI): domain Eukaryota; kingdom Metazoa; phylum Chordata; class Aves; order Passeriformes; family Notiomystidae; genus Notiomystis; species Notiomystis cincta. The sequence continues at coordinate 256,613 of VZRX01019510.1, forward strand.
CTGCTTACTGGTGAAATTGTTACCTAAAGGTGTTAGCAAGTGGGTTCTGTGCCAGAGCCTCTGGGTCCCAGAGCCAAAGGAATGGTTCATGGTCTGTGAGATGCATTTTACTGTACTCTACAGATTCATTTGTACACACGTACATGACGCTTGCTACGTTCAGTAGCACACCGAGTGTTGTGTTGTATCATTAGCTCGTCATAATATAAATACAAATTTTTATACCTTTTTGTTGTGTTACTCAGGTTTTCTTTAAACTTTCATCACTTGTTTTTTGTGCATAGTGTTTCTTCTCTTTGCAGTTCTTTACATATTGCAAACCTTTACGTGTCAGCTTATTTCATGTCAGCTATTTCATTAGGAGCTCACTGAGTTTTAGCAATTCAAATTAATAGCATCATATGAAGACTGAGGTGCTACTTAGAGTTCTTTTACACACACTGGCCCAATGAAAACCCAACAGTCATTAATCTTACTTGTCTCTAACCATGGGTGCTGTATAAATTTCCACTATTACATTCCTGAAGACAAACTAACCTGTTGTGCAAAGTGGAAATGCATTAGTGTCTGTGCTAAGTAATTATACTTGAAATCATTTCAGCTCTGTGCAAGACAGGGAAAAAAGCATTAAAAGGCAGCCTACAAATGCTGCATGTTTATTTTGTCAAATATGAGAGTCCCATCGCAAGTGATGTGCAGCCAGACAAAAATGAGCATTTTAGGTGATGAGAAATGAGAGGAGGGACAGAGCTGAAACCCTTCTGTGAATTACATTTGTTTGCTCTCAGCTGCAATGTGTGACATCCTGTGGTTTGTGTTTCAGTTTGTTGCACTTAAATACAGTTATATCTTAAAAATACAGAAATAGTAGTTTTACCTTGAAATCATGGCCAGTAGCTTGCTGATATGTTTATGTTTTATTTGAATAAGCTGAGCTGCTGAATCAGTAAAATATTCATGTGCAAAGCATAGTAAACGAATTTTTCTATCCCAGTTTTCTTTGAAATCAATATCATCACAAAATAAACATAAAATACAATGTAACACTTAATAACTTACTATAAATTAATCTCCAACAGAAAAAAATAGCTATTGTAAAATTTTAGCAATGCTGTACTTTGTGACAGCACCAGTTTTCTCAGCACTAGAATTGCATAGGGTAAAAATATTATAAATGTGGTGGCACTATTTTTGTAAATCCTGTGCAGTTTATGATCTGTACAGCTTCATTTATGACATTTGTGATATCATACCATTCGTTTAGAAGAAAAATAATGTTCTTCATTTTGCTAATGATGGATGTTTCAAATTTAATATTAAACATCCAGACGCTTGCCTTGCCTATCAGGATGAAAATGTTTTGTCCCTATTTACATAGAAAAGAGACAAATTATAATTAAATTCATAATGATATTACTATCAGCCTCCTCTAAAAGAGGTACTTTAAAGTGGTTTTAATGGCAAAGTTATCAGTTATTATTCTTCTAGGAACTGTGAACTGCCCAGTGTTATTAACCCCGTGACGTGGCAAGGAGGGGATGATTGTGGTGCTGGAAGAGGAGCCGAGGGCCGGCGTTGCTGCTGCTCTCCTTGTGCCCGCTGGGATTTTACACTCCCCAGGCCGAGGAGGACACAGCACTGGGAGAGCCCCCAAAATCTTGTTCTGTGCCACCACTGCCCCAGGGGACACGGGCTGGGAGGCTGATGGCACAGAGGGGGTGGGAGGGAGCGCTCCAGTCCTGCGGTCCCACACACGGGTCCGGTTCCTTACCAACAAAACCCATTTGGAGACAACCTCGCTGCTCAGCCTCACTTGGGGTTTCATTCAAACACAGTCAGGAGAGTAAACAAACAATTTTATAGGAAAAAAACACCCCAAACTCTTGTGTATTATATGCTTAAATACATTAGGAGTGTTAGGCCAAATGTGTAGGAGCTTCTTGTATATTTATGGTACTGAATCCAGCTGAAGGAAACTAATCACTCTGACCTGCTTTTCTGGGAATACAAGGTCTCAGAATGAAATCTACCATTCCTCTGGAGAGAAGATACATGCACTTGGCAGAGAAAGCAAGCTGGTGCCAAATTCCTGTCTTCTGATTTTGTTGTAATAAAAGTTCACATGGCACTTCAAAAGTTGTGCTTAATCCAGAAGACAAATTTGCTTTAAGCAATGAATTACCTTTTAGGACAGGGTGTTTCCAAAGAGTCATTTTTGCTCCAACAATCTGCAGCAGGGACCTTTGCAATCCTGCTGCTGTCAGCAGATGTGCAGTATGATGCAAAATCAAAAAGCTTCTCTACAGTTACAGTTCACCAGCTAAAAACCTATTTCCTTGCCTCCTCTGTGTTGATTTTTTTTTCCCAAAACCAAACCATAACCAAAACAAAATCCTAAAACAGTAACAAGCCAATGACTTTTGAAGAGTTTTTCACCTGACAGACGAATCCCAGTGGGAGGGTTTAGCCTGGGCAGCTGCAGTGCCTGTAGGGTGGCACTGCACTCCTTGGCTGTTTGTTACAGCCTCGGACGATGGGTAGTGAGAGCTTCTCTCTGAGGTGTCAGGCACAATGATGTCATATTTTGCAGTGGAACAAACACAACATGGTATGGATGGAATACTGCAGAGCTTACAGACATCCTTCCAGAAATATTTATGCCTTAATCTGCTGGAATTCACCATAAAATGGCTTGTAAAGGCAATATGCTATCTAAGCAGCCTCTCCAGGGCTAGGAAACAGATGCAAAACAACTGCTCCGAGAATGGAAAAAAAGGGTAAGGTAAGCCTTAATTATGTTTTGACTGAACACAACCAAGACAAAAAATGAATCAGAGGAAAACAATCTTGACCCAAAAGGAGCTGCAAAAGCAAACACTGAAGCACATGGCTCTGAGGTTGGGTGGGGAAAGGGGCTGTGAGAAATTTTGATGTATTTTGTAGAAGGCTGTTGTTTAATCTCTGCCCCAAGAACTGATCGATGGCCTAAGAGATGAAAATTATTTCTCTTTAGAGGCTTGTTCTTTCAAAATGAGAATTTTAAGTGCACAGTGTTCTGACCTAAAATATTTCAATTCCAGCCTGAATTCCTATGCCAGCGGGGATTATGAGATCATGCTGTCTGTCAACTCCTCTTTCGTCCATCTGTTCCCCTCCTCCTTTCCTTGATAACTTCTGAACCTTCTGGCTAATTTTCACCAAATTTGACAAAGCAGAGATAGCACGGAGCCTGCAATTAATAATCCATGATAAAAACTTCCATGGAAATTCCATGTCTGGGTAGAAAGAAAAATGAATTATTTCCTGCACTGAACATGGCCAAATTGAGCTGTTCCCTGTTTTCAAGAGGTGGCCACTGGCCAGCACAGACATAGCTCCAAACCTGCCATAGAATGAGCATGTAGTGCTGCTTGCCCAGGTAAACAGATGGGGACGAAGGTTTTGGGCAAGGCCACGAAGGAGGTGAGACATTGTAGCTGTGTGAGTCTGGAGAGAGGGAGAGGAACCATTTACACAGGGAACTGAAGGCATTAGTTGTATCCAGGCAGACAATTTGATAGACAAAAGGCAGACAACCTTTTATCAGATGTATTCTTTTTCATCTAGGATGTGGACTTCATTAGCAGAGATGCCTTTGGACAGCAGAATTTTAGGAATTTTTCTAGGTGTTTAAAATTTGCTTTTACTCAGCCATTTTTTACATGAGTAACACTGATATTTATTAAAAAAAACCCCAAACCCCCAAACCACAATACTGTGAAGCACAAGTCTGGAAAATACCACTGTAGAAGTTGATTTTGGTGCAAGTTGACTGAATTGAACCAGCAGGGCCTTGTGAAATAAGCTGGTGAAGGCTTTTGTTCCTTCTCTGTTGGACAGACACAATGCACTCTATCTGCAAGATGATTTGAAAACTTCAGCCAGCCTAAATTGCAGCTGCCTATCAACTGTAATCTGATGGGGAGGACTTCAACACTATAGCTCTTTTTACCCATGAGAACTCACTGCCAGGTCAGGGTTCAGTCTAAAAATGTCTTGCACAGACCACATTATACCAGAAATCAACATTCTGCACTTTGCAAGTGACACAGGTGCTGATTTTGATCAAGAAAACCTAATGTGAGCTTGCCTTAGCTGTGCTGAGCTGCAAGGTTGCTCATTTCCCTGTGTTGATTCATTTCAACAATTGCATTAAGTGAGATTAGAGAAGCAGCACATTTAGGACAAGAAGTGGGATGGCTCAACCACCCACATACAGACTGGTTCAATGCCTCATCAGGGTGAAATGTAGAGATAACATTTCTGGAGACAATAAATTATTTCTTTCTAGAATAACTGGCCCTGTGAACCACAACGAAAAGAAATGCCATTCTGAATTTAGTCTTCAGCAGTGCACAGGATCTAATTCAAGAGCTATTAGTGGGTGAGCTGCTCAATAGTAGCAACCACAATATAATTAAACTTAACACTAAGATGAATGCAAGACAAATAAAGCAAACAAATACTCAATTTTAAGAAAATGACCTACGCAAAAATGGGGAAGAATGCCAAAAAAAAACCCAACCAAAATGAGCAGTTCAAAACCAAGAAGCCTGCAAACACCCAGAAGGCTTAAAAATACAGTTCTAGAAGCCAAGGTAAAATGTCTGACATAAATAGAAAAACGTGGCACAAACCCCCTCCCTTGCATGACTCAAAGAGAAATTTAAGGAGGCCATGCAAGGCACATGGGGAAGCCCAGGAAAACGTGGCATGTGAAATATAAACAGGAAGTGAAGACGGCAAAACTCGAGGAGTGGCTGGTAAAGGACGCTCAAAGTGTTACTGACCAGGTCTGAGAACCAGCCTTGGCAATGCACAGGTCCCACAATCTGTGTCGAGCTTTCTGGTAACTTCACGGGCAGCAGCAGCAGCCAAACAGCCAAGAAAACAGGGAGCACTGTAAGGAGGGCACTGGAAATGCAGAAAACCTTGGTACACCCATGGGGACTCTGGGCAGTCTCGTCTCTGCACCCTGAGCAAGGCACAGCGATGCTGTAAAAGATTCGGAGGAAGATGCTGGGAACAATGTGGGGAATGGAGCACTGGCTCTCCAGAGGCCAAATCCTGGAACTTTCCCAACTGGAGAGGACAAAGCTGAAGGAAAATGTTCTGGTGGTTTGTAAATTGCAATATCACAGGTAAGGTACGTGCAGAAGTGGCATTGACCAATCCTTTAATGCCAGGAATCATTTGAAGGGTTTTAGAGAGAGCTAAGAAACAATGAGGAAAGTGCCTTTTCAAGCAGCACTTACTGGTGTTCTGGGATGTTGCCTGGTGAAGTTGGGTCAGCACCTTCAAAAAGGCACCAGGCAAATCCACGGACATAAAGCCCATGAATTACTGAAAGGACTAAGCAGGGGTGAAAACCACCACCACAGCAGCACTGGGTGCGGATGGCCAAGTGCCCGCTGCCAGCCGTGTCTGGGCCGCAGGGGACGGAGGTGGCACAGCGGTCAGAGCTGGGCGGCATCAGCGGCCCTCAGGCGAGCGCCATTGTCCCGCTCCCGCCCGCGGGGCAGGGGAAGCGGGGAGCTGCGGGACGGCCTGAGGGCGGCTCTCCGGACAGACACACTGACCAGTCCCTGAGGTCAGCTCTCCAGACAGACACACTGAGCAGTCCCTGAGGGCGGCTCTCCGGACAGACACACTGACCAG